>VXBC01010008.1:2358859-2440844 GCA_013399945.1 Ploceus nigricollis | reverse complement strand
GGGGGGGCAGGGGTTCAGGATGGGTGCGGGGGTTGCCCGGTGTAGGGGTCTTTCCCTCCGCCAGGGGGCGCGCCAGGCCGTTCTCGGCACTCTGGCCCGGCAGGCCCCATCTCGCTGATCCGGAGGCCGGAAGCGGAAGTGCGGTGACGCCCTCCCGCCGCTGTGCCGTGGCGGAAAGATGGCGGCGGCCATGGCATGAACGGGACCCGGCGCGGCCCTAGCGGTGAGCGCGGCCGCGACCTCTCCCCGGTCCTAAACCGGCCCGGAGACCACCGCGGCCCCCGGTCCCCCGTGTCCCTTTACCCCTCGGGCCAGCGGGAGACCCGCAATACCTTTGGCGGGCGAGCCCTCAGCTCCCCTCGGGCGTCCCTGGAGCTCAGTCTCTCCTCATCCCGGGGGACCGGAGCTCCTCGCTTCCCTCTCGGCAGGTGGGCCTGGATACACCGCGGGTGATCCCTCCTGTGCCCCCTTGCCCCCAGCTCCCTCCGTTCTTTCCAAGCTGTACCCTGTGCCTGCTGCTTGTCATGTCTGTATTTACCCCCGGCTTCCTGGGCTCCCTTCCCGGTGTATGGAGGCTCCCTTTATTCCCTTGGTGTGCAGCTGTGCCTGCGCCCTTTCCTGGCTGCCTCCTTCCCCTCTGGTTCCCCGCTGTGTCTCTGTTCAGCAGGCAGGAGTGCCCTGGAGGCATCTCTGGACTGTCCTTGTTTTCCTGGTGCTTTCCACTGAGATCTCTCTCGCAGTCCCTCCCCCTGCTCCCCGTGTCCTCCCGTGTTATTCCCCCCCTCCCTCTGTGCCTTTTGGCCAACCCCCTCGGGCGCTCAGGGTCCATGTGGGCAGGCTCCCTGTACCCTGAGTTCCACGCCGGTCCCAGGGCATGTGTGCTGTCCCCGCAGGATGAAGATGAAGTAGAGCTCTGACCATGGACCATGAGGCCCCCACGATCAGGCCCCGGCGCATCCAGAACCAGAACGTCATCCACCGCCTGGAGCGCCGCCGGATCAGCTCGGGCAAGGCGGGCACCCACTGGCACCAAGTCCGCGTCTTCCACCAGAACGTCTTCCCCAACTTCACCGTGGTCAACGTGGAGAAGCCGCCCTGCTTCCTGCGCAAGTTCTCCCCCGACGGCCGCTACTTCATCGCCTTCTCCTCCGACCAGACCTCGCTGGAGATCTACGAGTACCAGGGCTGCCAGGCGGCCGAGGACCTCCTGCAGGGCTACGAGGGGGAGATCCTGGCCAATGGCAACGACCAGAGGTCTGTCAACATCCGGGGGCGTCTCTTCGAGCGCTTCTTCGTGCTGCTGCACATCACCAACGTGGCCTCCAACGGGGAGCACCTGAACCGGGAGTGCAGCCTCTTCACGGACGACTGCCGCTATGTGATCGTGGGCTCGGCCGCCTACCTGCCCGAGGAGCCGCACCCGCCCTTCTTCGAGGTGTACCGCAACAGCGAGTCCGTGACCCCCAACCCCCGCTCCCCGCTGGAGGACTACTCCCTGCACATCATAGACCTCCACACGGGCAGGCTGTGCGACACGCGCACCTTCAAGTGTGACAAAGTCATCCTGTCGCACAACCAGGGGCTGTACCTGTACAAGAACATCTTGGCCATCCTCTCTGTGCAGCAGCAGACCATCCACGTCTTTCAGGTGACGCCCGAGGGGACGTTCATCGACGTGAGGACCATCGGCCGCTTCTGCTACGAGGACGATCTCCTGACCCTGTCTGCCGTGTACCCCGAGGTGCAGCGGGACACGCAGACGGGAATGGCCAACCCTTACAAAGAGCCCTTCATCAACTCCCTGAAGCACAGGCTGCTGGTGTACCTGTGGAGAAGGGCTGAGCAGGACGGAAGTGCTATAGCAAAAAGAAGGTTCTTCCAGTACTTTGACCAGCTGAGGCAGCTCCGCATGTGGAAGATGCAGCTCTTGGATGAAAACCATCTGTTTATCAAATACACAAGTGAGGACGTGGTCACGCTGCGGGTGACAGATCCTTCCCAGGTATAGAATCACAGAATGGTTTGGGTTTGAAGGGGCCTTGAACATCATCTAATTCCAGCTGCCCTGCTAGGGGTCCACTAGACCAGATGGCTCAGATACTGCCTCCCTCTTCAGGCTGCTCATTGCTTTGGGACAAGTGCTCAAGCATTACAATGCTGTGAGCTGTTCCCTAATGAGCTTATAAAGGTTATTTAGGATCCCTAGTACCTGAGTCTTTTTTGATGCCTCTGATATTGAATAACTTCTGTATCTTCTGTTTTCTTAATTTCATTGCTTTCTTCCTTCTCACCTGCAAAATAAGAAAGATCTGATTGTTAGCAAGTCCCTTTCTCCAAGGATTGTTCCCTGTGCTCACAGATGCTCTTCAATCCTCTTTCCCTCCCCAAATCCCCAACTGAATTTAATTTTAGCTGATATTTTATATAGTCCATTTAAATTGTAGAGGTAGTCTCTCCCTTTTCTCATGTATCTTCAAGTATGTTTTTCAAATATAATAGTCTTCATTTTCCCTGGTACAATTACCATTTCTGTTCTGCCTACGTACTTAGTCTTTCAGGCTTCAGTAAGAGGTAGTATTTATGATCTCTCCAAATTGGAGTAGCAGCTTTTAGATCAGGCTAATGGGCCAATTGCTTCTCTTTTCAATTTAGTACTAAAGAAGTGGAATTAGAGCAAATGTAGCTCAGTCAGTGCTGGGTCCCTCCAGATGTTTCACAACCCTGCATGTTGATCATCTCTTTTTACTGCTTTTAGAGTGGTTGGTCACGTTTTGAGCCCTGTCAAACTAAGAAATTTTCTTTAGCTAATTTTTATTCTTTCAATCAGCCTGGTTTCATTCTGTTGAAAGTATTTAGCAAGAATTTTCAATAAATATCCAATGCAGCATGTAGGTCTGATTGTTCCCCAGAGGTTTATTTTCTCTCATGCACTTCTCTTCCCCACATCTTTGCCAGGACTTAGGTCCTAGAAGAAATAAACAGTAGCTCTTTGTGTGTTGCCTTTGTCGAGTTCTTCCTGGGAGATGACTCTGGTTTGTTTTATTTTCCTCTTCTGTGGTGTTTGTTTGGGGGAGTTGCTTTGGGAAGAAATAGGTAAGGCTTTATCTAATCAATTTTGCCCATTGGTGTAAAGCTGAATGTCTGTCTCAGAAATATGAAGGCTCTGTGGAAGTGGCCTGCAGGGTTCTGCTCGTTGCTGGTGTCTGGAATGAGCTCCTGGCCCTGATGTAAATGTTTGTGGCTGGCTCAGCTCTGCACTCTGCTGTGGTTAGTAGGGTTTAGTGCCTGGTTTGCTGCAGGGAGCTCTCAACTCTTTTCACCCCAGGGTTACTTTAAGATGCAGTTTGTGGTTTGTTTGCAGTGTGCCTCAGGCGCTGGGTTTTGTGCTGGGGGAAAAGTGTCTCATTTCTCAGTTCTTCCAGGAGATAATTCAAGATGTGGAGCAGTCTCCACAGACCTGTCTGAAGGCAGGCATTGTGTTAGGGCTTTCTGAATAAAACTTGGCTCATAAAATAACTACAGCTCCCATTTTTCTTCTGTCTGTCAGACGAGGAACATGAGGTTTCATCCACTTTCTGGCTCCTTTCTCCCCTCTGGCTTCTCTGCCAAGAAGGTTGAGGAGTTGCTGTTCATGGTTGTGGGTTGTGTGGTTTTTGTCTGGGTCTGCACTGTATCCTTTGAGATCTTTAAGAGTGTGCTCTGCACAGGTAGCTTGGGGGGTTGTTGCTGTTGTAGGCTTGTGTTGATAGGCTTGACAGCATTGCTGTGTGATTTTTGTGGCACTCAGCTGCTGCTTCCCATGCTGTGATGATGTTTTGGTGGTGTTACGGGTGCTGCAAAGGCAGTGAGGGTTTCCCTGCTCAGGGACATCCTGTAGATGTGTCTCTATGTTAACCTGGCAAAGGAAATTTTTTTATTTAAAGTTGGAGGATACTTCCTGCAGTCTTCAGTGATTTAAATAGTTTTTCCTTCTGCTGTCTTCTCTTATTTTCTCTCTGCTCCAACCCTTTATTTCAGAAGGGCTTCCCTTTCCTCAGGCAGTAGTCTAGTGAGTAACCTCATCTTGTGTTTCATTTGGACATGTAAGGGCTGGATTGTATTATCATAGTTTATTTTGGGGCTGTAAAACAAACAAACCTTGTGATATTTGCAGGTGGGTGGGGTGGGCAGAGTGCCTGCCTTCATCCCTGAGCATTGTTTGGGAGCAGGAGGTGAAGCATTTAGGAATTGCTTCTATTGACAGAAGATTTAATCAGATACCACGGGAATTAGTTCCCTTTGAAGTGGGGACAGGTTCTTACTTTGGGGTGCCAGCATTCCTGTCTCTAATGAAAGCTACTTTTAATGACCAAGAATTAAATATGCCCTTTCCCAATGGGATGGGAATATCATCTCCCTTTGATGTAGCTGCGCTGACACGATGTCACCTTTTTTCCCAATTTCTTGCTCATTCGTGCCAGGATTCATTGCCATTGCCAGTCCACAGCATGGTACAAGGGCCATCTTGCACAAGAATGTCAGCATTAAGGAGTCATTAATGTCTTTCAGATTTTCATTTCTGTGTTGGCAGGGTACCTGGAGGGCACAGCTTTTTGTGGGCGGTGGTGTAGTGCACAGTACATTAAAAAGGCTCATCTCTGTGTGATGCAGATATTAAGAAGGGGAAGAAAATAATATATCTATGCAGAGGTAAAAATAATTTAAGGTCAGCTAGCATTGTATCTGAAGTCATTTTTGCAGCAGGAATGAAAATTAAATTTGGCACTTGAGTAAGTGTTTTGGGTTTGGTGGAGGACAGAGAAGAAGAGAAAACAGTATGGTTGCATCTAGTTCGAGTTGAAAAATTGGAAGCCCATTAAGTTTTCTTAAATAATCACAGCTGAGAGCTGGATAATTGGGTATGTGTTGAGACGTTCCAATAGGAGAGTGGATTAGTGTGAGGATGCAGGATTCTTCTGTGCTGTGGAGAAATTTGGATAGGGTCTGTGGTGTGGTGTGGGGAGAAGGAAGGGGCAGCTTCCCCACCTGTGCTCTCCTGGGTAACCTCTGCCTCTCTCCCCAGCCCTCGTTCTTCGTCGTGTACAACATGGTGACCACGGAGGTCATTGCCGTGTTTGAGAACACATCTGATGAGCTGCTGGAGCTGTTTGAGAACTTCTGTGACCTCTTCAGGAATGCCACCCTGCACAGTGAGGCTGTCCAGTTCCCCTGCTCAGCTTCCAGCAACAACTTTGCGAGGCAGATCCAGCGCCGGTGAGCCATTCGGAGCATGCTTTATTCCGTATAGACACATGCTCAGCCCCGTCTGCTGAAGGCCAGTATCAAATACCAACCCTGAGAAAACCAGTTCCTTTGGTCCCCTTTGCCAGGTGGTGCAAGGGTCAGGACTATACGTGGTTCATCTTGCAGCCTGATGCATCTGATTTTATATTCTGCAGCATTTACCTTGTTAGAGGAAGGAACAAAGCAGTTGCAAACTGCTGCTTAGAAGAAAGGAAAGGAATTTTGAGGGAGAGATGTTTTTGTCTCTCCTTGAGCAGTAATTCTTTTGGAAGTTATTAAAGTATTGCTGCCCAGTAACTTTGGTCCCTGAAGATAGGATTTGTCAAGATGCTGGCATGATCCAGTTGAGTGTATTTTGCCAAGTGACATTCTCTGAATTTAGCGTATACCAGACTGTGTTCTGTAGCATTTCCTCAACATCAGTCACCAGCTCGTGGTTCTCATCACTGTACTAGGAGAAGGGAAACTCATCTGCTTAGATCTGTTGTGAAAGCTGAACAAAATACCAAAATAACATGGGTTTCTAGAATGTGCTTTAACAGTCAGATGTGGTTTTAATGAGGCAGAATGTGTTATTTCTCTAGGAAAATTTTGTTGTGACTCAGGGTGTTTTGTTCTTCCAGTGACTTGTTTCTCATCATCCAAAGTCCTTGCAATCCACTTATGGGCATCAAGCTTCTGTTGACTTTAAGCTGATGTCACATAAGTCTGACGAAATTGACTATGTCTGTAACTTTCTAGAGCAACCTGTCAGGAAATCCATAATGCTTAATGGGAGAGAGAATGAAAGAATTCGCTGAAGACTCATGAAGAACAACTTCTGCCTTTTGTTAAAGTAGATAGGAGAGTCTTTTCCTCTCCTTGCTATAAGGGCCTGTAACAGGAGTGTTGTAACTTCCTACAGCAAAGTACCATAGAGTATAGTCCACAGTGAGCTGGCTTCTGGCTGAGTGTTTACCCTCCTTATTGTCCCTGCAGCTGATCTGACTGTTCTTGCACATACAAAGTTTCAAATATTACTTGGAAAGAGAAATCCGGCCTGTGTTAATCTCTCCACCAGGAAGAACTTTCAGCTCACTGTAGTTTCTGGAGAGCTTTATGCTTCTCATTAAGGTTCTTCTTCATCTAAGGTTTCTCCCTTTATGCATTTAAAACAATGGGTGGAAAGAGAAGGATTGTCAAGCCAATGTTAAGGGCTCACCTATTACAGTGAAAGTCCTGTAGCTTTTGCTCATGCTGTTTCCAGGCTTTGTGGTAAAACTTGGGTTGACTGATAAGCTGCTAATCCATCTCTCCCTGTTTCTGATCCTGTTCGTTTCCTGTACTGCAGAGCAGCTGGGTCCAGACGTTGTGGGTAGGCACATTCTTCCCGTTCTGTCACTCTGGACATTCTGAGTGAGACAGTAATGATAAGGGAAGATGAAAAGGTTAGCAGAACTGGTTGATGTTTGAATCACTGTGATACATCTTTGGAAATGAGCTGTTTTAGTTCTTACACCGCAGCTGTTTTCTTTCCCTGTCAGTTTTCCTGCTTAGTTTATTTAAGATGTGCTGTTCACCTGTGGCCTTTGTGAACAAAAGGTGTCTCTTGGTTTGCTGCAGGTTCAAAGACACGATTGTGAACGCCAAGTACGGAGGGCACACGGAGGCCGTGCGGCGGCTGCTGGGGCAGCTCCCCATCAGCGCCCAGTCCTACAGCGGCAGCCCCTACCTCGACCTGTCCCTTTTCAGCTACGATGACAAGTGGGTGTCAGTCATGGAGCGGCCCAAGACCTGTGGTGATCACCCCATAAGGTATGGGGAGCTGTATGTGAGGAGAGAGTGCAAGGAGTCACTGTAAATCACCTCTGCCATGTGGCATCAAGTGTGCAGAATAGGGAGTAGAGGGAAGCCTTTCTCTTAGGAAATCCTTTCACCAGGGGATTTATTTCAACAGTCCCACAAAACTTGGCCTCTCTCCTTTACAATAATGTGTTTGTGTGGGAGGGCTCTTCATGTTTCCTCGCTGAGCTGCTCTGCTCTGGGGAAGGTTTGGGTGGTGAAGTCTCAGCCTTTTTCATATGAATGGTCTTGTTCCTCCTCCTCTTCTTGCAGTGCTGCCGTTCTGTTTGGGTTGCAGTGTGATACAGCTCTGATGTCTGCTTTCCTATGCTGGAAGGATCCTCTCTGAGCATGTGGGTTTAGTTGGCAAGGATTGTCTGGTTTGTCCTGTGAATAAAATAGTATCTGGGCTAGGTGTTACTCAGAAAGCTTGTGGTATTGATTGAGCTGTTTTCAGACTTCTCTTGTTTACTGTTCTCACCCTGGGAGCTGTACTCCTTGTCATACTCCCTTCTCTCTGTGATCTGTAGGAAATTTCTGTCTGCAGTAGGAATTTTAGCCAGGTGTCAGGGCCATTCTGTGCCTCTTCTGTCTGAGTCTCCAATGCTGGCAGAGGGAGTAAGTCTGAGCTTGAGAATAAGGAGGTTTGCAATGCTTCTTAAAGAAACATCAGGACTATTTATTTCTTTTTGTTGGCTGCAGCTGTGGCTGCAAGAGGTAGTGGTTAAAAATCCAACATCTCCAGCTTGACAGGCTCAAAGAGCCTGAGTTATCCAGGCAGAATAGTTTTCTGCTCCTAGTACTGCAGAAGCAAACCTATGCTCTGAAAACAAAGAGAGCCTTCAGTGCCTGAATGCTTTGTTTAGTGGCTGCACACATGTTGGGGGCTCAGGCAGCCTAGGGAGATAATTCTGGACCACTTCCCAACTTTATTTTCATCAATGCATTCTCAAAAAGTGGTTTCATATCTCCCCTGGCCCTGACTCAGGTGGCGGGGAACTTCTGATTATTCCTGCACTCTCAATTCCCAAATTATGTATATTTAATTGATTCTTCTGCCTGCATGATTTGGTTTGATCTCCAGCTTCCATGTTATCTGCAAAGAAAGCCTGCCCTTTTCCCCCTTGTCATGCTTGACGTTGGGAAAACTTGCAGGGTGGCAGTTGTCTGCCAGCGCCAACCTGCGCCCGGCTCCTGTGGACAAAAGGCAGCAGAACCGCAGTCATGTGCTGCGGTGGAGTCTTTGTAGTAAACAAAGCCAAGTGCCACCTTCCCTCCCTCCCCTGAGCAAACCAGCGTTTCAGAGCCAGAGCTTTTAAAGCTCAAAGCTGTGCAGAGTCAATTAGGACTTGAATAGAGCCTCGGAGCAGTGGGGCTCCTGGTTTTTGGAAAGTAAGCAGAAGATGAGGCGCTAACCTTAACCATTCAGTAGCTGAAATAGTGCTGCTGTGGTTCTCACATGCAAAACAAAGGGATTAATAAAATAATGCCAGTTGCCTGTTGGGGTTAGAGGGCTTGGAAATGAGGGACCACAGGATTTGTAATGTAAGTCCTGTAATTGTCTGGAATGGAAAACCCTTCAGTAGCTAAGGTTGTTATAATCTGTGTGCAGTTTCCTGGCACGATGTGAGAGCTAGGAAGGCTTCCAGACCTTTTCCACATCAATTCAATATTTCTGTGCACTGTGTTCTTTTAACCCTTAGGGCTTTTCTGCATCCCAGAAGGTTCAATTCTGCCTACTTAAGAGACCAGTGGTTGTTTGCTGTCAGGTGGGAAGGACTTTAGGTTCCCCATCTCCACTGCCTTCCAGTCTCTTTTCAGGAGGCTTGAAGAGATATTCAATGGGTGAAATGATGGCACTTGAGGGAAGAGGCTCTAACACAGCTCTACCTATAGCAGGGGGTCTCTAAAATCCATCTAGATAGCTAATAAGGAGCCATTTAACCAAAGAATGGGTCTGCAGATAAATCTTCCATTTTCCTACGGTTTGAAAAGGCTGGTCTTGCTGTTTCTGTTGACATACAATTTTATATTGCAGTGCCTAATTTATCCCCAGAATGAGAGCCCATGGAAATGGCCTCTGATTGCAGAGCACTTTAAAAAATACATTTAAAAATACCAAACTGAGCACATCTTTAAGATTACAGGGAGCTTCATCTTGAGTAGTAAATTGTTGTGAATTGGGGGAGAGCAGAACAGATGGGGGACTGTGCTTTATTTAAAGAATGACCCTCTGCATACCCAGCCTTGTGTAGGAGGGAAAGGGCTTTTTGAAAAGCCAAATACCAAGATTGTGACTCTCTTGCTGGGTTCTTGTGTGCAATTTTCAGGCAGGGCTGGCTGGCACTTTGATTCAGAGGAAGGGAGAGGAGAGTGGCCCTCCAGGAAGAACATGAGGTTCTCAATAGGCTGTGTTGCTAAAATGTGGAGTATGTCTGCTCCTGAAAGAGCATCGCTGGTATCTGTCATCATCCGTTCTTCCAGGCTGAGAGCTGAGTGCATCGTAGTGCTGGCGGGGGGGAGATGTGCTCCGACATTAAAAGCATTCTTGGAGTTAAAATCAGAGGAAAATGCAAAATACCCGCATGCACTAAGTGTTGGTAGAAAAGAAAACAGCTGGGAGGCATAATGGCAATTCTGTGCCTAAAGTTGGAAGAGGTCTAATGAAAATGGTCTAACAAACAGAGACAGCTTCAGGGTGAGGACTTGAGGTAGAGCCCAGCTACTTGGTGAAGGTATCACATCCAGAAACCTCCACCACTACATCCCAGAAGCCTTCTCAAAGTCTCAGGGAGGGTGGGATCCTCACAGAGAGTCCTGTGTTCTGACAGCAGCAGAGGACAGTGGTGTTACCTGGGCTTATGTCAGTTACACAGAGTGTGCAGGGGAGGTTCAAGAAGCAAAAACCTTCCCTGGACTCACCTGTCTCTTCAGTGCTGTTTGTCTCATCCCCCTGAAAATGTTCCCTCTGTGCTAGAGCTGTGTTCCAGAGCTCACCTGTTTGGAGATGCATATGAACTTGACCCACAGGCAGGTGTGTGAGTGACAGCAGGAGATCTTAAGGTTTTCCTTGACCTTTGTCCTTGCTTGGTTATTGAATCCAATTCATCAGGTACCTCCTGCACGGCCTATCTCATTAATGCTTTACTGGTGGCAATCTAAAAGGAATTGCAAAGCCTTACTTGAGCTGTGCACTGCAACATGGCACCCTTGAGCAGGATTGGATCGACTTCCTTGACTGTACAGGGAAGTAGCAGGCACAAGGACAGCAGTGTAAAGCCTTCCCTGGCAGTACCACGAGGAGGAAAGGGTGGCCTGACACTCTCAGTGAAGGCCATTGCTAAGGGAAGGGAGCTCAGTTCTGTACAGTTTATCTGCCTTAGGGATCAAGGGGAGCAGCTTGCATTAAGAGAGAGGATGGAGAGCCAGCACAGGTGGGGTCTGAACCAAACTGACTCCCTCTTGTGAAGTCAGCTTTGTCCATCAAAGTGACAGGCAGAGTACTCTCATTGCTAATAATAAAATAAAAGTGATGTTTTTCTAGACAGTGGAAAACAACTGCCCTGAGAGGGACTTCCCTGCGAAGCCAAGAGGCAGACACCCAGCTAGGGACCTTCTGCTCCTCAGGGAGCACCAGAGCTTAAACAAGGCACTTGTCTCTGTGTGCGAGGAGCCCAGATGGCAAAGTCAATAGTCGGGAACAGCCATAATTGACTTTCTCTTCCTTTCAGATTTTACGCTCGTGATTCTGGCCTGCTGAAGTTTGAGATCCAGGCGGGCCTCCTGGGGCGCCCCATCAATCACACCGTGCGGCGCCTGGTGGCCTTCACCTTCCACCCCTTCGAGCCCTTCGCCATCTCGGTGCAGCGCACCAACGCCGAGTACGTGGTCAACTTCCACATGAGGCACAGCTGCACCTAGAGGGACTTGGGGCTGCTCTCCTTGGCGCTGGGCCTCTGCCATAGGTGCACCAAAGCCAGGCACTCACGCCTTCTGGGAAACCAAACCATCGCTCCTGGAAAGGAGCCTCACCTGGGAGCTCCTACCAGTGGCATCTTGCAGGGCCCTCAGCCTCAGCTGTGGAAAGCTGATCCACCCCAGTTATGGGGGTGGATGCTTCTTCTGACCCTGTTTGTACTGCAGAGATCCCCCTGCTGTCCTTCCTTGCTCCTATTGATGAACAAAGTGTAGCTGAGGTTCCTTTCCTGGTTTCCCAGAGGCATGGCTGTTTTCTATCCTGCTGTAGGTCTTAGGGTGGCAGAGATGGAGCTTTGCATCACACTTGTGGAGCACTCCCTTCTGCGCTGTGCTCTCCTACCGTGTTGGACAAATGACCAGTCACAGAGGGAAGGGATGGGAGCCATGGGGAGGGCTTGGATACAGCTACCCCTGTTTGTATATCCAGAATTGCTAGGGAAATGGGATCCTGCTGTCATCCGCACAATCTACTCATGTCATTTTAATATGCAAGAGGTCAGGAAAAAAAAGGTGTCAGAAATCACTACAGCTGGGAGACATGAGGTGTGTTCCTGACCCTTATGCAAGTCACTTAATCCTTGTGCCTTAGTAAAAGCTCCTAAGTGAGAGGTGGTGTTACACCAGCAGGCCAGGGCAGCTGGTTGTGTCTGTAACACATGAGGAGGTGGGTGCAGGAAGAAGATGTGCTGTGGGGAGCAACAGCAGCTCCTTGGTCATATCAGAAAGACTTTTCTGCAGCATGGGGGTTAATCCTCACGGCCATCTGCAGGTTCTGCTGCTGAGAAGAGGGAGACCCAGCTGCTGACACCCTCCAGTGTGTTGGAGTACCAGCGTAGAAGATGAGTAGGATTTGCCCAGGAAGGAGGGTGGAGACCTGAATTCATGTTCACTGCTGTGGGTGGGCAGTCTGGAGATGAACTTGTTGACTTAGGTTGCTTACCTCTGTCTGTTTGATACACTGTTCTCTGTGAGAACCCAGATGCTGTTTCCAGGCTTCAGAGCACAGCTGGCCAGCGTGGCAGTGTTGGCTGGACCATGGCAGTGTTTGTGCTGCTGATAAATTAGGCTCCTGGGTGTAATTACCTGCCACTGTGGCCTGGTGAGGATGCTGGCCTGCCCTTCTTGCTTAAAAATGGGAGTTTTTGGTTGTGGGCCAGCATTTGGGGGTTTTTACATGAGGGCTGGTTTATGACTGCTGCCAGGCAGCACAACCATCCCAGCATCACAATATGCTCCATCAGAAGCTGGAGCCTGTTCTTCTCCCATTCCTTTAGGAGGTGCAGTGGGAGCAATAGAAAATTGGTGCTAATACACAGGAAACCCTTTCCGTTGAAGGACCCTGTGGGTGTCTTAATTGGACCAAAATGAGCTGTGGATGATGTGTTGTGGCCACATGCCTGTGAAGAGGAGTGTTGGAGTCATTTTGCTGGTGATGCACTGGAGAAGAGCTGTGTGGGTGGGGGTGCCTGCTCATGGTATGAGTGGTGGACCTCAAAATTAAGGGTGTCCTGTGGTCCTTGAATCAGCCTTCGCTCTCTGCCTCACTGTACTTCTCTCCTGGCCTTGCTAAACATTATTTCTAGGGAAGACATTGCATTTCACTGCTCTTTTCCTGGTGTTTGCACTGTTGGTGTCTCAGGTCTGTCAGGAGTGCCGGCGGGTCGGGAGACTGCTAACAGAGGAGGTGTCAGTGCTTTAGCTGCAGGTTCCTCTCATCTAATAACACTATTTGTCAAGGTTTTAGGGTTTTATCCTGTGATCTGTTCCTCAAACATTCAATTAAAGCTCCAAGTGGAGAATCGTTTGCACACTGTAGATCATGGATTTACCTCCCTCTGCACCACTCTCACAGCTGTTCGCACTTCAGTATGAGACGTTTTTTTTCCCCCCAAGCTTCCAGCTGCTCCGTCTGAGACTCTGTTTACTCCTTGGTGTCACAGCCTCAGGAAGTCAGTGCTTACTAAATTAGCTGTCAGATCTCCATTGAGACTTTTTTCAGTGGCAAAAATATAAACTTCAGCATTTCTGTAGTAGGGGCTTTTGCCAAATTCAGGCTTCCCTGTGTGAAGCAAAGAGTATGGCATGGATTGTTGGACTTGGGGCTGAGAAAGAGATCTGTTCTTAGCTCTGCTATTAAATTCTGAGGCTGGGGGCAAATCTCTTCCTACTCCAGCTGGTGTTTTCTTCTCCGTAAATGAGGCCAAAAACATATTTTCAGCTTTTGTAAAACACTTTGAGATTCGTGGATAAAAAGTGCTGGGTAAGTGCTAAGTATTTTCTTATTATGTTTGCAGACAAACTGATCATACTGGGTACTAATTGCCTTGGAGTAGCATAACAGATCCTCTGGTCTTGGCTGCTGCATTTTATATCAACAACAGAGTTAATTTTGTTACAGAAATGTATGGAAAGAAAAGTCTCTCATGCTTGAAATTTTGATGCTTATATTTAAGAAACAAAAAGTGTGTGTGGTGGGGAGGGTAGGAGAAAAGGAGAGTTATTTTCTACCTGATATTTTTCCTAGGTTAGGATAAAGATTTGTTAGCAACACAAGACAAAAACAGAATAAACAGAATTTGCTTTAAAAGTCTGATTTATTGTCTTTGTCTTCCAAAAATCTGAGTGGTATAGGTGGGAATTCCTTTGCTAAGAAGAGATGGCAGGGGTGTGCAGACATATCCCATGGGAACTTGCTGCCTCTTCCTGGCACTTGGAGTACAAGTGTCCTTAAGAATGTTCCCACCTGAGGCATTTCTGTAGTTCCTGCAGATTTCTCAAATTCTTGTCTACATGAACTAATGCTGGGAGAGGAATTCTTGGTTATGTTTTTCCCTTTGTATATTATTACTAGCCGAGCTTGTACTCAGGGACTCTTCCTTTATTCCATTTACAGCATTTATCTAACCTTTTGGTCATTTTCTGCATGATCAAGGGATGAAAGCTTGTTGTGGTTTAACCCCAGCTGGTAGCTCAGCCCCACAGAGCCACTTGCTCACTCCCTCACCAGTGGGATTGGGGAGGGAATCGGGAGAGTAAAAGTGAGAAGACTTGTGGGTTCAGATAAACACTGATTAATGGGTAAAGCAAAAGCCACATGCAAGTAAAGCAAACCAAGGAATTAATTCCTACTTCACATGGTCTGGCAGGTGTTTAACCATCTCCAGGAAAGCTCCATCCCCTGTAACTGCCCCAGCCAAAGCCAGCACAAAGCTGAACACACCTTGCTTGCCAGAGCAGCCTGTCCACTGCTTTTAGGTTGGGCTGAGGCACTGAGATTTTCCATGTGCTGCTCCCTGCCTCTTTGCAGAACAGTCTGGCTGAGAACTCTGCAGCATCCCTGTTTGTGTTAGTTCCTCTAACCATCTTGAGCATGACAATGATTTTCCTTTGAACCTTTCCTCCATTTCTCAGATGCTTTCCTGTGCAGACCTTGAGCACACCAGAAAGCTCTTGAGCCCGTGGCTTTTCAGAGAGGCACTAAGTGAGGAGGAGATGCTTGAGCTGCAAACCGTGTTTGACTGGCAGTGAAATCCCATTTTTTGTTACTTCTTGTGCTGCCTTTGCTTTAAGAAAATAAAAGTAGTGAAAGCACGACAGCTGCATTATTTCTTATATAAAAGGCATTAGACAGCAAGGCATAGAAATCCCATTAGAGTCAAACATATGGATATGTTTAGGATGTGTCCCTACTAAAGACTCCTATCAATTAACCTTCCAGTGCTCATGGCTGGTCCTGATTTAGCTGCCTGTGTGTACTGACAGGACCTTCCTTTTGCTCAGGTGCTGCATCTATTAAGCTCTTCCCTTGGTCTTTTTGACCCAGCTAGAAGAATCAGATTTCTGATGCTTTAAGAAATCCCTTTGTTTTTCTTCTTTATGATCTGTCTTGCTGCTTTTCTGCCAAGGAAAAGGATCTCTCAGGACTGTGGGCAGAGAGATGGTAAAGGGATAGCAATGAGACATGTGGCCCTCTCACAGCTGTTGTCCTTCTGGGAGCCTTTATCAGATGGGTGCAAGCTGCAGAGCAAATGGATGGCCTATGGACAACAGGACAGGATTTTGTGGGTTTACTGTGTCCTTGCTATGCAAGTTCCAGAGTCTGTGTCTTTGATGTGCCTGAATCTTGTGCTTCCTTGTCTTGTTACATGGTAGTAAAAGCTTTTCTGGTCAAATACTCCTGAGGAGGAGGGAATGGTGAAATGGCTTTTTATTTTTTATTGTTTTCCTTGCTCCAGGGCTGTGGGCTGAGCTGTGCAGTGCAGTTCCAGCCTGGTGCTGGCTCAGGCAGCCCCAGCCCCTGCTAGAGCTGTTGGCTGACCATGGTCTGATTTGACTTTGTTTCTCTTGAGGAAGAGCTGCACTTACTCTGTAAGGAAATAAATTCTCAGAAAACTACTGATGTGGGAAAAACACTGAATGGCACTTTTTTTTTTTTTTATGATGTTTTGACATAAAAATACTACAGTTTTAACTAGCAATGTGGAAACTGGTAATTCATGGCCAACTGCTGTGGTCTTGCATATGAGGAGAACTGGAGAGAGACACATTGCTCTTGGTTCTGGCTACTCAGGGCTGTGCTGCAGTATCTGGGTAACATGTGGGTCCTCACTTGATTAATGAGTTGAGGACAGTTCTGGAGGAATGTGATGGGATGGCTCATGGATGCCTAGGGCCCTTGGATAACACTACCAAGTCCCCAGCATTTGCTGCATTCTGCTTTGTCTAGGTATGAACCGGAGCCTTTGGAGGAGTTTATTTTCTGTAGATGACAAAACTAGTTTAAGTTCAGTCTTTTTAAAGCCAGGAACATGTTATTTCTACTTTCCATGGCTGTCTTCTTCCCTTCTACCCAGCAGCTTTGCAAAATGCCAAATGTAGTCCAGAGCAGCCCTGGCTTTGCCCAGATGAGATCTTAAGCCCCTGTTTTTGGCAGTGAATTGTTCCCTCTGAAAGCTACTCTTGCAGAAGTTTATCCTTCCCTCTGCCAGTGTCCTTCCTCTATCCAGGTGTGTTGCAACAGCATGAGGTATGGAGGCAGAAGGGCATGAGAGGGAATTGGGTGGCTGAGCACAGTGTCACTGTCCCAGTGCCTGACGGGGCAGCAGCTTCTGGTCACCTTGGATGGAGCAGTGAGGCTGCACTGGCAGCGCTGACATCAGCCCTGGGCTGGAGCCCTGGGGCTGCTGGAGCTGGGATGTGTGGGACCAGTTGCTTAAGAGGCTTGGAGGGGTGAGAACCGGGCAGGTGGCAGGGAAGCCCTGCCAGGGCCATCTGGCTGCTGTTGGATGTGATTTTAGGGTGTTAAGACTGCCCGGCAGTGCTGCATCCCTGTGAGTGCCTGCTCGCTGCCGCTGAGCTGGTCATTTGATAGCTCCTCGCTGCTGCTCCTCGGAGGCCTAAAATGGAGCAGTGCCGGATTAGATGTACCCAGTGCCCTTGGAGAGCTCCGCGGAGATACGATCCTCACCCTCCCGCCTCCGACCTGCTGGCGCCCAGTGCCGTCGCCACAGCAACGGGGAGAAGCAGCCCATCCGCATGGAAACGGCCTTGCTGTGCCCGCCAGCCGGGGGACAGCGGCTCAGATGGCGAGCTCGGACAGGTGAGGGGCACCAGCACCTCTGTGGCGACCAGCAGGGAGCCTTGGCCTGAGCTGCGGGGCTGAACACACATCCTGTGGGTTACTGCAGTGCTGGCACTGTCCCTGTGTGTGGGACTCCATCCCAAAACACTGGCACTGCCCCAGTGCAGAGCCAGCACGTGCTCTGTTGTCTCTGACCGTGATGGATAATTTTCATTGCTGCTGCCCTATTTTTTTGGGGGCTGGTCCTGAAGTCAGGGTAAGGTCCAGATTATCTGTGTTGATACCTGCAGCAGCGTAGGTAGGTCACTGGTTCACCTCTGACTGGTTAGTACTTAATGCTTGTAAAATCCCTCTTTGTCAGGAAAAAGGAGCAACTGGCAGCTAAACAGGGTCTCCTGTAACATAGGTCAGACAAATGTCATCTCGACAGCATGATTGTGCAGTGCAGCCTGTCTGGCTTTGGGCAGCAAAGTCTGAGTTAATCTCTCCTCATCCTGCCTCCTACCCCTTAAATCCCCCATCGGCTGCTTCCCCAGAGAGGGCTCAGGTTTGAAGGTGATGTTGGTGCTGATCTGCTGGCTCTGATAAGGGCTGGGGAGAGCAGCTCTGCTGTGCAGCTGCTTGTGGCCAAGCAGGGCTTGTTCCAGTTTTACACTGGCCCTTTGGTGACTGTGTCTCTTGGCTGCAGGATCACTTGGAAGGGGATCTCCCCAGCCAGCATCACTTCTTTGGATGGATTTTGGTAAACAGGGCTGGTTTTACAACCATGTCCAGGGACAGATTGTCCCAGAGCATCTCCAGTGCTGGAGAAAGCTGCTTTCCAGCCATCAGCCTTACTAAGAAGTCCACAGGGCTGGCCAGTCTACAGTAATTTGCATTTCTTGGTCAGTTTGACCCTGGCAGGTCAGGAAATTGCTATTTCTGTGGATTTGGCAGGAGCAAAATGAAAGGCAGCGCCCAGATCTTGCCAAGGGGCTGTGTGAGAGCCTGGCTGGCAATTAGGAGAGCAAGGTCTGTGCCTGCAGGCTGGTGCATGAAGAGATGAATCCTATTTCACCTCACCTTGGGACCTGCAGAAGGGGCAGAGGATGGAAGACTGGTGGGTGAAATATGTCATTCTCCTGCCTGGGGCCCCAAGTTTTATTTGTTACCTGGAGTCCTGTGTGGGTGGGAAGCCTGGCCTGCTGCTGTGCAGAGGAGCCCCTTGTGTCCAATCCTTTCTCCCTTCTGCTTACTTTTTTTTAGAAAAACAAGCCGTGAGGTTGCTGCTGGAAGCAGCTTTCCCAAGCAATGGCTGTCAGGGCTCCAGAGCTGCTGAGATGTTTGGGTCCAGGTGCACAGCCTCCACTGTCTGAATCAGCAGATGTGGGCATAGGAGGAGGGTTATGGACTCTGGAGAAATTAGAGGACCCTGCCAAGTGGCACTAGTGCAGGGGAAGCGTGGAGAACTCAGCAGAGGAGGTGTGAGTGGTTTCGAAAAAAACAACATCAAGGCTTGGCTCCCCTCTACATCTCCCCAAGAGGACCCTGCAGCCCTGCTTCACTATCAGTGTGGGGACTTGGATGCTCTTAGGCTGTTCATTAGCAAAACCTCTGAGCAGTTCCTACTGCCATCGAGTACCATTAATGCCTCTTCAGGGAGAGGAGAACATTGGGAAAGCAGAAAACCAATCTGAGGGCCCTTTATCTCTTTTTGGTCTGAGAGGTCATGGGCTGAGGTTGGAGGGGAAGAGGGGCCAGGTGGGGGATGCTAGGCATGAAAGCAGCACCGTGATTATCTGCCCAAGTCTGAGTGCAAAAACATAACCTGATTTGAACTGTTACTTCTTCAAAACTCCCGGGGGTGCTTTAGGGTTTTAAACACCTACTCAGTGACCTTCTTTGTGCACATCTCGAGCCAGGTATTCCCAGAGCAGAGGGAAAGCCAGCAAAACCTGCACAGATGTCTTTAGCAGCTGCAGCCGGGCTGCCGTAAGCCACCCCTGCTGCTACAGTTTATTAGCACTGCAGGGTCTGTCCCCTTCTCCTCCTTCTCCTTGCCTGCTTGTGTGTACAGTCAGCTGTTAAAGGACACTGACATCACTTTATGGTTTAATTGAATCTCACAAAGGGATCCAAATTGGCTGCCTGACTCTTGTCACCGAGATGCTCATGGAAGAAATAGTAAATCACCAATTCAGCAGATAAAGCTGCAGCTCTGGGCAGAAGGTCCTTGTTGCTGGGGATAGGGAAGTAATTCCTCTTTGCAGAATAATACACTATTAGGGAGGTGGCTGAGGGCTGTTTTTCCAGGCCACCAGGTGCCATCCCACGTCCAAAGGAAGGGTAACTGAGTTAGACTAACTCCCCAAGGTAGTGTGGCACTCAGTGAGGGGTAAACAGACCTGAGGCAGCATTTTATCTGTAAGTCAGGAGAGCGTTCTGTGTTTTACACAGCGATTTACAGGGATGCAATGGAGAGAAGTCCACGTGACCGTTTATTTAGAATGGAAGGCAAAATCCCAGGAAAGGCCAGGGTTGAACCAGGATGAAGCTCTGCAGCCAGCAGCAATTTCTGAGATTGTTTCTCAGAAAAAGTCATCTTTGAGTGTAGGGAATCAAAAGTTAGGAGGGAATGGAGAGCAAAATGTCCAAAAGCAACAGGGAAGCCCAGAGGGAGAGGATATGACCCTAATGAGAGTGCTAATGCTGTGGCCATGCTACTGACAAATAAAGTAATTGCTGCTCAGGAGGAATGTGAGCCACTAGAAAACAGCTTTCCACCCAGATGCCATGAAAAACAATTAGAACTCGTAAACACCAGTGGCTGACTAAAACCAGGCCCTTAATTAATAGTTTCATTTGAAGGGTAAGGAAATCGTTAAGCACTATTGGTGTCTATTAATTCCCTGCAACACAAACCACAATATATTGAGTTTTAAGCCTTCTTCCACTGTACAGTGGGCGCAGGAAGGAGCACCCCAGCCCTTGCTTTGTGCAGCTCTGCTCCCTCACCTCACTGACTGCCCCAGAGCCCCGGCACGTTGCAGGACAAACAGCTCAGACTGTGCACTAAGTTAGGACATGGTTTTGGGAGTGCTCCATCAGGGCAGGAGAGAAGGTGGATGGAAAACATGATTTCAGTAAAAAGCTGTACAACTGAAGTATTGTGCTGGGGAGTTCAGAGTACAGGGAGCTGGGGGTCTGGAAGATTTACATCATACTGTACAGGTCCTAGCCACTAAGCCATGGAGAACAGCATCAGCCTCTTCTGTCCAGCACAGAGGGTGTTTCAGGACTGTCAGTCACAGGAAGAAGTGGGGGTAGCTAACAGAAATAGGCAGGGCAGGGAGGGACATAAAGATTCCCACTGCGTAAGCAGTGGTGATGCACTGGCAGACCTCCTAAAACCTTCACAAACACCCAGAAACAAAGAGTGGTAAGGAGTGGCCTTTACAGAGGACACAGCCTTGATTTTAAGTGTGGTTAGGATGAAGATTTATTCTTGTTTTCTGACTCTCAATTCACACACATACTTTTTCCTGAATTCCAGGAGGACCACAGATCTCTTCACAATTTTACTTTTCAATTTGTTCTACCATCTTCATGTGACTTGGGCACCTCTGCATTGATGCAATGAACAGGCTGTAGTAGAGAACAGCAGTGTTTGGTTTTCTGTGTGTTAGACAAACCTCCCAGCATAGCCTGGTGCCCCTCCTTTGTGAGCTTGGTTGCTGTGCTGGGCACAGACACCAGCCCAGCCTTGCTGTAAGCACATCACACACCCCTTCCCCAGCCAGCTGACTGCATACTCAGAGAGTTCATCTTGGCAGTTCATGGCTGACCTGCTATCTTCTTCTTAAAAAGCAGAATATTAAGTCCCTAGTGCAGCTGTATTTCTGGAGAGGGAAAAACTCTTCCAGTGTGGCAAACATCTGTGCAAGAGCCTCTCTTCCTCACTGTCAAATATTTGACAGCTGAAGGAACTTCCCTTTAAGATCACCTACCCTCCCTTCAAATTCAGAGAGTTGGACTAAAGTAGGAGATTTGTCTGAATCTTGTTTTCTCCTGTCAAATGCAACTCAACAGGCTTTTCTAAGCAGTGATTTCTTTCAAAACCTGCCGTATGCTGTGCAGCCCATGAAGGAGGTTCACTGCCTTGTTGCTATGGTACCCTTTTCTCTAAAGAGGAAGAAAATAGTTAACTATGCAATTTAAGAAACTACAGAGGAATGACAGAATGAGAAATAATAGAAAAGAAGATTCTGCATTTGCAATAGAACTGCTGGTTGCTCTAAAATACACCATGTTTACAGGTGAAATACTTGCCAAGAGCACGTTGTATAGTGCCAGGGCTTCTCCGGCAGCTGAGATTTCAATGAGATGCCCTTTGCTAGGCACTGTGCCTCTGCCATCTAGCAAATCAATCCTGTAGTCAGTTACTGCTTTTACCTTCCCTGCTTAATGCTCCTGACATATTTCCTTGGCAGAAATTCTGGTCGGAGCTGGGACAACGATAATACATCACAGACCCAAAACAAGCTCCTGCTGCTTGTGGATACACAGAGGTACAGTTCAAGACTTAAGTGCTTTGTATCTCCTTGGCAGCATTTCATTATTCCTTGGGCCTACTAACCCCTGCTTGGTTTCCCCAGGACCCTGGAAAATCCACTTTGTGGTGCACAAAGCAGGGCCAAAGAGACTGCAAACATCAAACCTGGCAAGATCCCAGCAGCCCCTTTAGAAAGTGAGGTGCTTTCCTTTGCCAAGAGCAGTGGCAGGTCAGTACAGCCTGGGTGAAACAAAGCACTGCAACACATCTGTGCCAGGAATGGATCCAGGCTGGTGCTCTGTGAACAGGGAGAGCTGCCTCTCATAGGGCACACTCTGTGAGCCAGGAGGAAGGAAAGAGTCACCCCATGCCTTGTTTCCCAG
Source organism: Ploceus nigricollis (assembly GCA_013399945.1). Taxonomy (NCBI): domain Eukaryota; kingdom Metazoa; phylum Chordata; class Aves; order Passeriformes; family Ploceidae; genus Ploceus; species Ploceus nigricollis. Next base: position 2,419,267 of record VXBC01010008.1, on the reverse strand, counting down.
TGTGAGCAGTGAGACAAAGAGGGAAGGAAGATGACCTGACCCCATGCAGTTGTTTACTACAAATGACTACAAGGAGATCGAGATCTCAGGCTCTCCTTCTGCCTGACAAGGGCACTAATGGCATGGAGGGCTAGACAAGAGCCACATATGGTGGTAAGAGGAAGAGAGCAGTTGAAAGGCAGTAATAAGCCTCGCTACTTCTGGGAACACAGCAGGAATGGCTGTCAAAAGACCAACATTTTAATCAACAAACTTTGTAGACAAGAGGCTTCCCACGAAGGGAATACATGGATTCCTGCTTTCACCAGTAGCTTCTACCTCCTGCATTTTCAAGGCTCAGCATGGTCTCTCCAAGCTTCCCTCAACAAGTATTTCCGGGGAGGGTGGCCTTCCAGAATCAGTCACAGAAGCAACATTCAACTCAGTCCCTGATGAACAGATGTTGAAAGCTGTGTGTCCCTTGCACTGCCCCTCACAATCTCCTGGCTTTCCGTGGGCGGCAGCCGTTGTGGGGGACCGGGCTGTTGTCGGTGATGGAGATGATCTCCAAACCTCCCATTGTCAGCCCCTTGATGGCAGCCTGCAGTGAGACAGCAGATGACAGTTATCAACACACAGAAAAAGCTCAGGGCAAAACAGTTTTGTCCCCCGTCTGAAAATCAACTTGTTCCAATTTTTCTTAATTCTTAAAAATAAATAACTCATATCAGAAAACCCAGTTAAAACTTATCTGCTCTAGTCCTTTCTTGAGCATTCCCATTGATTTTCCTACTTTAGCCATAAGAACACCCAAATACAGCTTTTATTCTACCTCCTACATGGTATTACTCTAAAATCCTAATGACTCTAAAAATTCATTACTGGGTACTTGGATGAGGAATCCTTTATATCAGCTTCAGAAAAACCAAGTTAATTGAAACCAGCCTGAGTTTAGAAAACATCCATGATAGCTGAGAAAATAAAGTATGGAAAAGAAACTCCAACACCTACTTTGCGTCCTGGTCCCAGTCCTTTCACAATGACTCTCACATGCAATACACCCTTCCCACGTGCTTTCTGTGAAAAGAACAACTGGTTAGTGTTCTCTCTGACATAAACTCTGGCTCTCCTGGTGTCTTTGGTTTTCAAAATAGCATTTAAGTAAAAAAAAAGATTAGGTAGTAATGGATACAGAAGACATATATGGGGATTACTGCAGAGACACTAAGAGCAAAGGAGGCTGGGGTATGGCCATGGCAGTTCACAAGAACTTCTGTGCTAGACTGTGAGCTCTGCACACAGAGAAAGCTCTCAAATCAAACCATCTGTGACCTAAAGCCAGAGCAAAAAAGGACATATCCATGGATATGTGACTGAAGTGGCAAGGGACTAACAATGACTAACTCTAAGTTGTTTTCCCTTCTCTAATGTGGTGATTTCTCCCCTGTGAGCAGTGGATTCTTTCTGGAGGGTAAATGAGAAGAGCAGGCAAGCTTTAGATTTGCTGTGCAGGAGTCCACACCTCCAGGGCAAAAATTCTAGGGGCTTTCAAATTGGAAATGAAGAACTGCTGTACAGCACAGCCCTGCTGCCACCACGTGGAGGGAGATCCTCTGGCTCTCTTTCTCATTCTGCTCTGATGCAATTAACGTACTAACTACTTCAGCAGTGACAGTATAAATCTGTCCAAGCACAGCTATGCAGCTATTATGAGGCTCCAACGAGCACAGATTAATAGTGAAGATGTTCTTATATCCCTCTGAGTCAACCCCAATAAGCTGCTGGCCAGCAGTGGCACCAAACTCCTGTGGCATGAAAGGCTGAAGTGAGTTCCACCTAATTTAGGGTAAGGATTTTCAGTTTAACCTTGCCTCATTCTGTTGTAATGAGGACCGTGACACAGCCAGCCTCATTTCAAAGACCTGGACACCTACATGGTGTAGGTTTTTTTTTAGAAAGAGTTACAACAAACCATATGCACCTGGAAACTACAGGTGCAAGAACAAAACTTTATCTGGCTGGAACTGCTGGCTGGAGCTCAGTTCTGTGGCAGAGAGCAGATATAAAACATCCAGACAATAACTGCAGCTATTTCTCAGTCCCCTACGGTGCAAAACTTGAACTGCTGCTGATTCAGGGGCTACATTCCCCAAGTGACTGAGTAATGTTCACTTAGGAAAACAGGAGGCTATGCAGACCGGTGCTAGGAAAGGACAGGCTCCAAGTTACAACCTCACATTTCCAATCACAACCCGCGCAGCTCAGCTCCCACTTGAGGCATTTCTAACAGCTCTTTCAAACACACTTTGTCTGTGTGCAAACAAAACCTGGGACACTGCTCCAGCCGTGCCCAGCTCCAGGGGCAGGCAGTCAGAGCTCCCCTCTGGAGGTGGGGATCACGGTGGGGACTCACCACTGCTGCTGCCATGGCAGCGGTCTGTGCCGCGATGGCCGTGCCCTTCTTGGCGTTCTGGAAGCCCTCTGTGCCGCAGGATGTGCGGGAGAACGGCTGGTTGTCAAAGCTCACCACCTGGATGTGCGTGCTGCGGAGGGATGGGCAAGGGGAAGAAGCAAGCTGGAACAAAGCTTTATTCTCCAGTTTCTCGCTCACCTGCATAGCTGACTGCAGGACTTCTGACTCTCTTTCAAAGTATCCCACTTAAACCCACTGCAGAGACCACCCAGCAGTGACCTTCTGGTCATCTTACAGACCCAGGCAGAACCTTTCTGGAGATGGTGTGCTTTATTTCACTCAGCCCTTTCAGATCCACCTCTCACTGCATTTTATCTCTTCTTCTATTAAAGAAAATGCACAAAACACTTCTAAAACTTGAAAGAGCCTTAAGCAGTAACATATCATAGGAGCAATCACTGATGAAATGCAACTGTCTTTCATGGAGAATATAATAATTTTTTTAACACCTGTACAGAAATAGTGCTAGAGCAGTGGGCTGGAAGTAACCTGCTGTTAAAGCTATCAGCATCTGATTATTCATATAAGAATGTAATCAAAATGTATAAAAACAATCTCATTGCTTTTAAGAGACTCCAAGAACAGTTATGCCCCCCGAACAGCATTGAGGTTTAAATCAGTATCATCTTCCCAGCCATGAGCACCACTCCCTTGTCTTTCTTTGAACCTTAAGATCAAAATGATGACAGGCCAAACCCGGGTTCTAGGCTTTTATTTCACACGAGAGCAGGAATGGAGCAGCTCATTTGCTTACTTGTTGTACGTTGCTTTGATGTGAGCTATCGGGACCTCTTCATAAACCTTGCCATCCCATCTCATGGAGTTCCTCTGCAGGATTAAAGAGCTAAGGAACAAAATAAGAATTATCAGGCCTCGCTCTTTAAATATTACAAAGTCTCATTTCATATCGGGAAATAAAGGAAGAAGGGATCAAGCCTCCGAAAAACACAAGCTGCGTTTCTGATTGAGTCAAGCGGCTCCCTCCCCATTCTCGGCTGAAAACCCACCGAAGGCGATAAAACCTCGCAGCAAGCGGCAGATGGCAGCGGCCTCCCGGCGCGGCCTGGCCTCGGCTCTCACCTCTGCTCGGTCGCGCTCTGCTTCTCCGTCTCCTTGGCAGCCGCCCCCGCCACGTCCTGCAGCCTCGGGGGGCCGGTGCGGAGCCCGCGGCACAGGGCGGCGACACGGCCCCTGAGGGAGACACCCGCCGGTGAGCGCTGGGGGGCATCGGCTCTAGCGATCGCGGGAAGCCCCCAGCGGCCACGTCGCAGCGAGGGGAGCCCTCCCCGCTGTCCCCTCGCTGTCCCCCCGCTCCCCACAGCCCGGCCCGCCCTCTCCGCTCACCCCCAGCCCAGCACGCGTTGCCCGGCGAGCGCCATGGCCGCGCTCATGGCGGCGGCTCCGGCCCGCCCGAGGAGCGGCCGCCGCGGAGCACGCCGGGAGCGAGGAGGGGACATGGCGGGGCATTGTGGGGCGCGGGCGATGGCGGCGCCCCTGGGGCAGCGGGCGGGCAGCGCTCGGTGGGTTTGCAGCGCTGCCGCGCGGCGCCCGTGGAGGCTTTTTGGGGCGATGTGCTTGTTGAGGCTTCCCCGAATCACGCAGCCTCTGGAAAAGGAGGAGGAAGAGGTGGCGGCGCTCATGGAGCAGGTAGAGCGGGATGTGTGTGTGTGTCTGCGTGGGGGTGTTGATGGGGGAATGGCGCCCTCAGGCATGAGGGGAGAGGAGCATCAGGGGCTGGTGGCCTTGCACACACCGTCTGTGATGTTGCTCCCCGAGTGCCCTGCGTGCGATTTGCACCACATCTCGTGGCTGTTGGTGGTGTTCCCATGGTCTTCCTCCATGCTGTTGGTGCCCCTGTCACACGCTCTTTCTCCAAGCAGGGAAGCCCTGCTCAACCTCAGGAAATTCCTATTGCCTTACTTTTGCTGAGTTGGGAATAATTTAATTCTGCTTGCTAATACCTGTAGTGCTTGTGGGTTAAGAATTCTTTATCTTACTCTTCTAGATAGAGCTGGAGAAGAGCCTCTATTCAGATCATGAAATGCGTAAGCTGGAGGAGGAGGAGCAGCTCAAGAGGAAGATGGAAAGCTTGTATGATGAGGATGAAGCTCGTGGCAGCACGGTCATCATGGCTCAAGACCTGGAGGAGAAGTGGGAGCAGAAGTTTCTGAGGTTTAAAGCTGCCCCGCGGATAACAGGTACAGCCTGGAGTTCGTGGTGGGTGAGAACACCCAGATTGTTTGCCAGAGTGCAATTCAGAAGGAAGGCATTTTTGGGTCTCTTTTTTGCTTGTTTTAAAGAGAGTCTTGACTTTGTGGCAGCACATCTGCAATTAACTGTTTGACAGGGAAATCAGTGTTCCCATGCTGCAAAAAAGTATGTGTTCACCAGGGCAAAATGATGAACATAGATGTGGTTTCCAGACAAGAGAAGTGTTTGGTCATTTGGTTCCCAAGCTCTGCTTAGTGCTCTTGTTGATTTTTGTGAAGGTGGAGATCCAGGCTGCTTATTATAGAGTCCTTCTGTAAAGGAAAACAGCAGCTGAATCCTGCAATGACTTCTAGAGGGACTGAGAGCATTCCTGTCTGGATTTTTGTCTTATTCCATGTATCCACATTTGTGTATTGTTCCTGGGTGTGAGGCACAGAGGGTTGATAACCAGGGGGGTCAGAGCATGCTGCCAGGAGACTTTGTTTCCAGCACGTGTTGGTTTTTGGCAGATGCTGATAAAAGCAACGATAGAACGTCATTGAACAGGAAGCTGGACAGCAACCTGATGCTTCTGGTGAAACAGAAAATTGGTAACCAGGAGCTGTGGCTCCTGCCTCAAGTGGAGTGGCAGCCTGGAGAGACACTACGGAGCACAGCTGAGCGAGCCATGGCTACGTTTTTGGGTGTGTAGTTTGACCCTCCCTCTTGTTTGTCCCAGTGGTTTTCTTCCAGTGCTCTGTCTGAGGGATATTTGCCATCTGCTGTAGTGAAGTCTTCTCCCATCTGCTGGGAAAAGGCATGTCATGGCAGAGGGCTGGCACACTGGGAGCTGGGATCTCTGGCTGCCAGCAGCAGCAGTGCCATGTCTGGCCATCATGGGCCATTTTGGGGTATCACCAGACTCCTCACCATCCCTGAATGTCTGGGATTGCTTTGGGCTTCTCTTTCCCTCTTGTTGCCCTGTAGTAGCTTTTGTGGCAGATGGGTGATGATGGCAAATACATATCCTTGCTTTTCACTCAAGATTGGTAAAGCTGGATACCCTCTCCTTTCCTTCCTCCCTCTCCCACTCTGAGAGGACTCTGTGGTCTCCAAATGAGCTGTTTTTTCATGAGAAAAAACCACAGTTTTTTCACAGTTGTCAGTATTTCTGCCAAAGAGGGACCAGTCAGTCTGAACCACATACAAGGAGTGGCTTATGCTGTGTTGTTGTTATACAGGGGAGCAGTTATTGCTGCTCTGTGTTCTTATGTCTTACTCTCTTCCTCTTGCATTGCTGGCTTCTTGCAGGAGATCGCATTCAAGCCAAGATCCTGGGGAATGCACCATATGGGATTTACAAGTATAAATTCCCCAGGGCCATCAGAACTGAGAATAATGTGGGAGCCAAAGTCTTCTTCTTCAAAGCCTTCCTCCAAAGCAGTGATTTGTCCCAGGCAGAGCTGAAGGCAGATTACCTGTGGGTCACAAAGAAGGAGCTGGGAGATTACCTGAAGTCGGAATACCTGAAAAAAGTCAATCGATTCCTCCTGGACTTGTGAGCAGTGGCCTGTGCTCCAGCAGATGGGGAAGATGTGGGATGTGGCTCCAGGGAGGAGCATGGCTGCTGCTTTGCATGGTCTGGGTGTATGAGATGTTCACTTGGGCTCTGGAGGATAATTTGCCTTTGCCTTATTTCCCAGTTCTCTTCAATGGCCCTGTACTGAATAAATATTAAAATCTATACTCGGAAGTGAAGCTTTCCTGAGGGAGTTCTTTGCTCTTGTTGAATTCTCCTCCTCCACCTCTTCTGGAAATGCATGTTGTGATCCTTTCCTCTCCCAAGAGTGTGGTTCCCTGGGGCTGTGGTACCCAGAAGGTTTGCTTTCCTCTCCAGACTCCTGTAACAGGCTCAGCCTCAAAGGGTTTCTCCTTGCTATAGTTAATGCTTATCACTGGTACCTGCTCTCTGATACGAGCAGCACTGGAGGGTTATCTGTGTGCCCAGGTGGGAACAGACTCTCCTGAACACCAGCCAGGACAAGATGGGTTTCTGGGGAGATGTAAGCAGGGATATTCACAGCTTATTAACTTCTAGTGTTAGCTGCCTCTGGCCTGGAGTCTGTGATGCACAGTGGCTGTGGAGGACATGGATCCATGAGGAATGGGCAGCTGCCTTCCCACTCACACTGCTTCCCCTTGAGCCTCAGGTTACAGCAACAGACACTGAGGGAGGATAACAGCAACAGCAGCTGCTCTCTGTCTGGGCTGGGAGGCTCATTTTTCCTGGGAGGGGAAGGTGCTTTAGCATTGCAGTCTCGTGGGAGCAGCCTCAAAGGTGTCTCTAGGGAGTTCTTGGCTCCCATTCCCACTGCATCAGGCCAGCACTGCTAACCAGCACAGCTGGGCCTGCCTCAGGGAGCCTGACCCCATTACCCCAGTTTCTTTATTAGAAGATCTATCCTGGGCTTATGTGGTGCTGTCTTGGCCCTCTGGGGCTGGTTCTGTTGTTGGAGTTTTTTTCTGGCTGTAAGTGTTGCTGTTCAGGAGTCAGGAGTGCTGCTGGACCTTACAGGGAATGAGCTTGCTCCAGCAGCAGGGAGAGGGAGAGGAAATAACTGTCATAAATCATCTGGAGAGAGTTTGGACTCCAGAGGTGGAACTGGAGATTGCTGTATGTACTTTATCAATCCTTTGGGAGCTGTTGAGCTCCAGGCCTCAAAGTTATCCTTAATCACTCTGCAAGCCATTGGGGTGGAGGGTAGCACAGCAACCTTCTGTTTTCCAGTGCTGGACAGTTTGGGAGCTGCAGGTTTGCCATAAATTGCCAACAAAACTTAGTTCCTGGAAGCATCCTCACAGGCCTGGCAAAGAGGCTGAGTCTGCAGCAGAGAGCAGTGGCAAAGAGGAAATAAATGTGGAGCAGAACATGTGCCTGAAAGACTGCAGATTTTTGGCTGCTCTCTGAGGTCAGCACTGCTGAAGGGAGGCCTGTTGCCTTCTCCAGGACTGGAAGCTTGAAGCAGGGGGAGGTGAGTCCTTCCCCTCAGGATGTGCCTCTCCTGTGGGGGGCATGGGTGCAGTCAGTACAGGTTTTCTCTGCCACTCTTGTTTCAGGCTGTCACTGGCTCCAGAAGATGCAGCAGAGCCCTTGTAGCCACAGGCTTAGGGCACAGCCTTAGCTAAAGAGTCTGCCCTGTTTCCCACACCAAGGTTTTGTATTGCTGGGACAAAACTTTCAAAGCATAGAAAATGCTGTTTAGTCTGTGCTTGCTCCCAAAAAGAGCACAAATGAAAGAAAAGGCTGTACTGAAACCTTGCTGATCTTCAGACCCAGGCAGTTCCTATTTCTGGATTACTCAAGCTGCAAGTCTTTGGGCATTGTCTGTGCTGAGAGATGTGTAGCTCCTTCAGCAGTGGAAAGGTCAGAATCAACAGCATCCTTCATTTTAAAATATTTTTCCTTGTCCTCAGACCTTCTTACAGGTAGCATGTGTGTGAGAAGCTTGGTCTTTTCTGAAAGCTGAAAGTGTTGTTTTCTCATCACCTGAAACAAAAATTCCTGCTTGCAGCCTTTGTGGGAACAGCACAATTTATTTATTTAAATTATTTTTATTTTTCCTGCAATTTATTTTATTTAAAGCCACTCAGCCAGTTGCTGCAAACAATCACAGTTGCAGCCAGATCCTGCAGCTCAGAGGCTTTTCCTCAGTTCTCTTTTCTTCTCCAGACCTGGGGAGAGGGAAGCTGGAGGATCCTAGAGGATGGTTTGAGTCTTCTCATTTCCTCTACTCCCAAACTCCTGCAGTAGGTCACTGAGGCTGTTCTTTTCCTTTGGGAACTTGGTGGCTGCAGGCTGTCTTTCCACTCAGTGTAAACCTATTCCCATACTCAGAGCTGCAGAAGTCTGAGCAGGCTGGTGGGATATATTTTGCTGGTAACTGCTGAAAGGGCAGCACAAAGCCTGAGAGCCTTTTCTGAAAGAGCAGAAGAAACCTGTGGAGTTGTGGCCGTGTGAGAGCTGCTGCAGTCCAGCCCAAAGAGCAGGGGGAGCATTTTACTTCTGTTGGACATCAAACACAAAACTCCCCTTGCAAATGTGATGGAGAGCCACCAGAGTGTTTGTCTGGGTGTTGAGGGAGGCTGGAGCTTGTTTGCACCCACACCCCAGAGGGTTTTTCTCATCTTGACAAAGGCTCCCTCACATGAGATCTCTGGCAGAACCTGAGGCTGCAGCAAGTGCCTGGGAAAGAAACTGATTTTGTTGTGGCTCTTCAGTACAAGGCACTGTGAGATGAGTTGAGGAGCTCTCCTGTGAAGGGTGCACTGGAGAGAGGAGTTTTGGAAAGGACCTGTAACTACTCACTTTGAGAGCAGCAATGTGAGGTTAGCTAAGCAGTCCCAAGTAAGATTCGTGCTGCTGTTACCTGCTCCTGACCATGCACACCGGAGAGGAGGCTCCTGACTGCTCAGGCTGCAGAGGCTTTCTGCTCCTCAAAGCCATTTTTGGCATAGGATGCTTCCATTCTTGAGGGTCATACACAAAAAGCCTCATTCTTTCTGTCTCCAAGGGGGAAGGAAGCATCTGAAGATGTCCTAACCCTGATGTGATGCAGTCCAGAGCTGTTGCTAAAAGTCTCCAGTAGCAGACACAAATGGAAGGAGCAGTTAGTTGCATTCTAAAGCACTGGCATCTAAGCCATTGCTTAAGCCACCATGTTAGAAGAGAGAGCTGAAGGTTTTCTTTGTGGCAAGTTGACACCAGCACTCCCCTCCAGTGGAGAAGAAATAACAAGTCCTAATAAAAACACTTTTCAGCTTCACAGATAAAGTTTTCCTTTACTTTTACAAAATTGTTCCCTAGCTGATATCCCTCCTTGTCTGTGTAAGTTTTGAGGGTTGGTGCTCTCTAAGCAGAGCCCTGCTCATATGTTTTGTGATAGTGTGAACTGTTCAGAACCTCACACTTTCTCACATAATGGGAAACTGCTGTCTGTTGCTCCTTCTGGCTGGCCCCAAGCAATGAAAGGCTTCAAAACTGGGAAGATAAATACATGCAGAGCCAGGAGAGGCCTTTGGAGCCACAGGCTACACCTCTTCCTGCTCTCTGAAAACCTGTGGGAGGAGAGATGCTATTCTCCCAAATACAACCATGAGCAGGGATGCATGCTGGGGATGCAGGCAGCATCCTGAGGCATCCCTGACTGCCAGGCCAGGGCTGAGCTAGCTCGGGGAGGATGGGAATTGTGCTGTTCCAAATTGTGCTTTGGGCTCACTCCCTGTCCTGGAGGATGAATCATCTCCAGCAGCATCAGTCTCTTTGCCTTTATGTTCAAGCTCCCATTCTTGTGGGAAGGGATCTCTCTCTTTGGAAGGAATTTTTGTGCAGGTGCTGCCCTTTTCTGCTCTGCTCTGCTGCCTGCAGGGGATGCAGCATGGGCTGCTCTGCTCATGGCAGCCCAGAGACCCAGCAGGAAGTTGTGTGGGAAATCTGCTTGAGGTCACCAGTGATATGAGTGGACTAGATCCCATCCTTTATTTTTTTTTTTTTTTTGAGGACACCTTTTTCCTCCCTTTTCTTGTGAAACCCCTGTGGGTTGGTATAACCAGCATGTTGGAAAGACACAGAGTGGAGCAGTCAGGAGGCAAGGCTTGAGTGAATCTCTGCAAAAGTAAGAATGGATATAAAATAAGGGATGCTGCTGGGAAGCTTGTACTCAGGGTCAAATTTCCCCAGAATCTTTGTTGATACTACCCAGTCCTTGGCATCAATCCCTCAAAAAGGAAAACCAGGAATTTTTGAGGTGAGTGTGAAATGCTGACAGCAGGAACCCCCTTCAGGTAGCTCCAGCTCCAGCTTTGCTGTCAAGGCTACTTTTCCCTAACAGATCCTGTGGGGTATAAAATCCTTTGTCAGGACTTCATAAGCAATGCTTGAAGACCCAGGGGCATTTCTCAATTGAATTATGAAGGGTCTTTCTGCAATATTAAAATGAAGCTTCAAAACCGAGGCACAGCAATGAAGCCTCTATGGAGAGAATGCAAGGCTTTAGGACTCACCATCACAGCCCACTCCAGGAGCAGGACTGTGTGCTGCCAGCAACTGGTTCTTTACCTGGCTGCTGAACATCCAATTTAATAATTAACTGATGCAAGAGTTGAGAAAAATATTTTTCAGTTAACATTTTGAAGTTTAAGCTGAACTCTATTGGAGTTTAAGGTGAGAGTTGATGTCGAAGGCAGATCATCTTCTGAGGGGCTGCTCTTCTCTCAGGCATCTGGGCAGAGGGAGACTGGGGACATCATGACATGAGGCATGGGCCAGCACTGCTGCTGCCTGCCTGCTTTCTGCTCTGTCTCATCTATCAAAGTAATTATACCCATTACATTTCTCCTTTCAGGTTTTACCCTCCCAAATGTTATTCCACAGCGGTAAACCTGTGGGGTGAGTGAATTATTGGGGAAAAAAACTAGGTATAATCCAGGTTTAATGGGCACACAGAAAAAACACACTAGGTTTGGAGGGTGGCTCAGCCAGCGTCCTGCTTCTGCAGGCAAATGGAAATTTATCTTGATGTGTGTATATATCTAGTTTCATGATCTGTGAGCTCTTAATAATTGGTTTGGTGACCTGCTGGCAGTGTTCTCTCTCTGTAGAGCTTTCCCCAGCCCCCAGTTAATATAATGGGTCACAAATCCCATTTACTTTTGAATTCTGAGTAATCCTTTTGTTAATGTTGCCTATTGCTTTTCTGGAAGCATTGGAGGGAATCGGAGCCATGTGCTAATCAGTAAATCTGGTTCTGCGCGTTCGGGAGCCACTGCCCTGCCCCGCCTGCCCTTTCCAAATGCCCCGTGCAGCCCGTGGGTGTCAGACCCAAAGCTCCCCTCTGCAGAACAGCAATTGCTTCCCAAGCTGGGCTACTACCAAGTGGCACAGGCTCAAATGTTGGATGAGCTTGAGGAAAGCGGGATCTGGTGGGGAGTGGGCAGCCAAGGCATAAGGGGTTTGGAGAGGAGGGAGATTGGGCATTCAGGGTGTCTGATCCCACCAGTGCCTTGTGTGGAGGGGCAGTGAGTCTCCCATTTTAGGGGGTGGCACCCATGGGGACCCACTTTTCAGGCTCTGCTCCATCAGCACTCACAGCTCAACATCCAGTCTTGTCCCTCCTTAGGGAATGTGGTGCAGCAGACAGTGCCTTCCACCAGAATGCTGGAGGCTCCGGGGCTAGCAGGGGCACGAGGCAGTGAGCAAGATGGGCATTACCTGTCCCAGATCTTTCTGGATTTCATATCCCTTAATTTTCTCTGCCTGCAAATAGAATTATGGTGAGCTGTACCTGTCTTGCCTGTTCTCTCCTGCCTTGTGGGTAGGTAGATATCTGAACCCTTTCAGAGGAACAAGAAGCTGCCAGACACCCCCTAAGGTGATTCCAGGTACATCCCTGCTGAAGGGAGGAAGGGAGAGCATCAGCTTCTGAGATTGCCTGAAGACAAAGTTAAAATCACAGCTACAAGGGCTTGGCAGGGACTGTGTTCCTGCTGCAGTGGTTGCCCATGGATTGAACTGGGTGGGAATCTTCAGAGGTATGTCCAAACACCAGAATATTCCAAGTCACAAAGTCAGTGTTTCTTGATTACTTTTGTTTGTTTCCTGATTTTCTCTAAGTTTCCAGTCTCCTGCACAGCTGATAAGCCTCACCCTTCACCCTTTTCCCTCATGCTTCCATTTGTCTCCCTATTTTTAGCCTGTCTGTGGCACTCTTCACACAATGCCTGTTTGCACTGCTTTGATGGGAGCTGCTGACGATGATGACATGACCTTGAAGGCAGCAGCTTGCAGCAAGTCAAGCTGTGTTGTATTTAGTTAGCTTCTTGTAGCTGGGCATCGTGTCACAACCCAGGCAGGCACACAGTGTCACCTCTCCTCACTCCCATGCTGTTTTCCCTGATAGGTCCCACCAGGACTTGGGCTATTTGACTCCAAACCCATTCCCTGGCTCTGGCCCAGAGTGAGGAGCACGGCGGGGAATTATCAGTGCTGGGAGTTTGATGCTCAAATGTTGCTGGCTCTAATCTAAGAGCTGAATTCCCCTGAGGATGGAGGTGGATGCTGCTTCCTGCCCGTGAAACAGCTCAGTGCTAGGCACTAGATGGCAGGCAGTGACTGGGAAATCCTTTCAGTGGAGTTTAATTTCCCTTTCCCCTGAAGATAACCTCCTGCTCTAGCTCTGGCACGCTCCAGCGTGGGAACCTGGAGCATGGAATAAGGATCAATAATTTTTAACTGCTGCGTTGAAGCTTGTACCTCTCACGTTGAAGGATCCCAGTGATTGGCAGACGGTTGTCTTTGCTCCACTGAGGCCTGACAAGTAGCAGGAGAGTCCAAGGAGCTTCTAGTGCAGGGAAAAGAGGCAGGGAGCAGGCAGGCAGCATCTGAGGAGAGAGGGTGGATGGAGGGTGGGTGCTGAGGTCTGCCCAGGGCACTGTGCAGGGGTTAGGGAGGGGTAAGGGTGCATCCATATGGAATAGGGATAGAGGCAAAAAATGATTGTGTGTGTTTGATGCAAACAAGGTGAAGTCAAGAAATCCCTAAGGATGAATTTCCTATAAGCCTAGTTGTACAGCAGTTCCTTTGGAGAGGGCAGTGTTGAGGTTTCAGCCACCTGCTGTCCCTCACCTTGTGAGGGGGAAGGTGGTCACCAGACTCTGGCTGTGGGGCTTAGTCACTAGGGAGGGCCTGATCCTCTCTCCAGATTGGCACAGCATGCCTTTGATTTACTTGGGTTGGGCTTGGGGGTTTATCTCCAAAAGTACACATGGAAGTGAACTCACCTAGAGGAATATATGTATACCCCACTCTACCCCAGTGATGCAGCAGGATGTTCTCCCGTGCACTGATAGGAGGCAGGAGTGCCAAAATCCCTTCTTTATTGGCCAGGGGTCTATATTCACCTTGTCCCTGGACCCTGCTGTGCACTGCTCCCACCTCTATGGATCTCAGGACAAGACAGCACGGATGGTGCCAGGTGCCTGGCTGTCCTGTTCCCAGGCACCAGCACAGAGCCACAGCCCCTGTGCCACACTCTGGGTGTTGTAGGTCCTCTGTAAGCACCTTCCAACAAAAAGGAGATTATCTTTAGCTTGTTAGAGTCCTTGCAGGGAGGGAGAATAAGGCTCTTTGCTCTGAAACGTTCTCTTCCCTGGGATTACAAGATAATGCATATGAAACTACATTAGCTCAGCCAGGTTTATGGATTATTTGAAAATCAAATTCTTTTAATCTCATCCACCATCTGGCACCAGCGTAACAGCCAGCAGCCAGCTCGCTGCCGCTTCCACCCGGTGTCGGAGTGACTGAAGTAGCACAGCCAGGGAGGGGACACCAGCATCCCCGGCTGTCACCCTGCATCCTGGCACCAGCACCCAGCCCTGCCTTGTCCTGATTTCTTCCCAAGACAGCGTGGAGGTAACGTGTCTCTGAGGAGCTGCAGGGAGGCCTTGGCACGCACTGGGAACGAACAGACGGACGAGGAACATTTCACTGCTTGTGCCTGTGTGACCATGAGGCTCAAAGCCAGAGGGGTTCCCTGGCCTTGGATGAAGGTTAAGATCAGAGCAGGGGAACTGCCACTCTCACTGATGTGATTTGCAGTGATCTCCTGGCTGGACAGGGAGGGATGAGGGTGCAGGATGCTGACGCAGAGTTTTTTCCAGGGAGGTTGTGTTTCCCTGTGAATATTAACTGGGAGCTGCCAGGGTGCCTCTGTGTTCAGTGATGGGGCTGGAGGCTCCATGGGTACCAGAGAGGCAGCGAGCACTTGTGCTGTTTGTCAGGGGCAGTACAAGCAGGAATGCTGTCCCCAGGGGGCAGGGCAGGGTGGGACAGAGGTGCAGCATGGAGCACTTGTGAGGCATTGCCATGGACAGCACCACAGAGCCCAACCTGGCTCCCTCTCCCTGGCTCACAGGTCAAGGAACAGATGGGACTGGAGGGTGGTGAGGGATCCCTATGGGAAGTTGGTGCTACCAGAACTGGGGATATGTGAGTGAGTGAGTGAGTGAGTGAGTGAGTGAGTGAGTGGTGTGTGCTGGGCACTGTTGTCCCCACTCCAGCTCCACATCTGATTTTTCAGATGCCAAGCCAGCTGGGCTGCAGAGCTGCTTGGTTCTCCTGTTTTTGGTTTCTGTGCTGAGCCTCAATACAACCATCCATCTTCTCCTGTCTCCTCCAGAACACTTCTGTACCTACTACCCAGGAGCGCTCTAATCTCAGTACCCATTTAACACGAATAAAAAGCCTTCTGGGACAATAGGTCACGGTTATACAATTTAGCTCAAGTAGAGAAAAGGCCTTTATGGCTGTGAATACATGAATACTTAAAATATATATATAACATTGGTTAACATCAGGACTTATAAGCATAATATATATATATATAGCACTGGGCTAACAGTCTGTGCCTTGACTCCCTTCACAGCAGGCTGTAGCTGTTCTGCCTGTCAGCTCTGGCCCAGTGACTCCTCATGTCTGGAGTCAAAATTTGCCCTGCTGCCCATTTTTTGCAGGGCTTTTGGTGTGGTGAGCAGTTGTTACAGGCAGGGAGCTCTGTGACTGCTGCTTGGTGGGGATCAGGCTGAGAAAGGTGAGAACAGCATCTCTGTCCACAGGTAAAAATGCACACAGAACCAGGTTGGTAGCTGCTGTACCATGCAGCAATTTGCTCCCATGATTTGTGTGCCCTGAAGAGAGTTGCATGCAAATAAAAAAAAAATAAGAAAAACAAGAAAAAGAAAAATGAATAGCTTTAAAGAAAAGAAAGTGTCATTTCTGTAGGTAATTAATTACTAATTATACAATCTCAGCATTGTCTGTATCATTACAATTACTTGGTTTTTCAATACATTATAGCTTTAATTAAATAAATCCTTAGATTCTTCTTTTTTCTCCTCCTTTGTAACACAAAGTCATTTTTTTTTATTACTGCCAAAGAATAAATTAATTGTGTAATTAGAATCTTTTACATTATCACTCCTGAAAGGGTTATTTCCAGGTTGTTTGTGTGAAGGGCCTGGAGAATGGTTGTGAAATGTTGTTTGATACCAAGACTCCCAGAAGTAGCTGTCTGTGACTGGGGATGCTGGTGGAGGTGGGGATTTGCCAGTGCTGGGGCACAAATGGCAAGAAGGGGATGCTAGGGCTGGATGGAGGAAGCTGTCAAGCACTGCTGGTTATCCCCTTGCTTATTTGCTTGTTTGTGAATAAATATATTTCATTTTGATGCAGAAATGCCCTCTAGAAGGCATCCTCAGACCCTCCAGAAAGGTGAATGGCAGTGAAGCTGTGGCTGCTTCCGTGTGCTCCCCCTGGTACAGGTGAAGGAAAAACCCCAGGGGCTGTGAGCTGGTGGGGATGGCATGTCACCCCCTGCCCCACCACGTGCAGGGGACACTGCAGATTCCAGGCAGCAAGAGGGGAATTTAGCATGCAGCTAGTGATAGGGATAGATCTTAATAGATCTGCACTTATTATTTGGAAAAGAAAATCAGGATTACAGGCTTATGAAGGATTAGCAAGCATGAATGCATATTTCTGCATATACTGCTCCTTTTGTAAACCCATTGTGCCATTAGGCTGATATAGAGTTATACCATTACCAGCATGACATCAGTGTATCAGATAGTCTTGATTAGAAGACCCAGCAGCTGTACAAAGGAAAACAGGGCATTCCTACAAGCTGCTGACCCTCTCCTGTTTGTACCTCGTGGTTTGCCTCAAAAATATGTTGGTTTTCAGACAGCATCAACACCACCAGTAGGACAGACACCCTGCGAGCACTGGCCCACCTCCTGGGCCTGTCAAAGTGACCACATTGAGACTTTTAGTGTTTCAGCTGCCCTGTCCTGTGGGTTTTAAAGTGGCAGCAGGAAAGTGGATGCATGAGGATCCTCAAGTGTCTGCACTCAGCTGTAATGGTGGAGAGAGATCTTGGATTGTTCAGAAGAGGCTGGGTCACTCATGGATATATGTGCAGGGGTCTTTCAGTGTGGCTGAAACTGCATTTCTGGTTTTAGCTGAAATACAAAAGAATCCTCACAGAGGTGGTGTGTCTGCTGGCTTTGAGTACTGCGTGTCCACAAGGACAGGAACTGCCAGGTCTTAGCTCTGGGAGCCCCAGAGGTGTGTGAGCTACCCGGAGGTGTAAAGAATTTGATGCAAATATGGAAAGCTTCAAGAGCCTGCCTGGATCTTCTACTACTGCTACTTCATAGCCTGCAAGTCTTGACCCCCCCATGACTCTCACTGTGTGGGTAACCTCAGCAAACCCAAGCCCTTGGCTTCCCTAGAGGTGGTCTTTTTAAGTAGAGCTGTGCTGAGCAAGAGACTTGGATGGAGGAGCAGGAATTGAGTGGTTTTGAGGTTTCAGAGCCTCTATGTGTATGAGTACAAGTTTTGATTTTTACTAAGTATTTTCCCCTTTAGTTTGATCCATTGTTTTTTTTTCCCAGGGAAATGTAATAAGACCTCGTGTTTCTAACTAAATGGCAGCCTGTGCTTGGCAAACAACCCAGGGTCCAGTTTGGATGGGATCCCTGCATTGATGTTTCTGGAAATCAAATAACAGTTGAACTAAGGCAGCTTGTTCCTGGAGCTGCCCAGAGCTGTTTGTTTATTGGGCCAAAGGAGTGACGAGCCTCTGGAGCATCCAGGTCTGCAGGAAGCATTGTGGGACAGCAGGATGTCTCTGTTCTGCTCTGATGTCGTCCTTTCCCTGCCGGCAGTCAGCTGTCATAGCATCCCAGGAATGATCCCAGTGCTGGAGGCAGCCAGCTCCATCCATGGGCACGCTTTAGCACTCCTGCCTCTCCCTTTGAGGGTGATTTCAGCAAGAAAATTTGACTTTTCCTAGCTCCGTGGTCCACAGAATGCATCCACCTAGGGGCATCCCACCTCTGTGCTGGGAAGGAGAGCATCCCTTCAGAGTGAGTGACCTGCTGCTGCCAGGTGTGCTGGTCCACTTCCATGTTGCCTCCTCTTCTTGCTGCAGGTTCCCTCCCCTCTCATTCACTGATCTCCTGCAAGTGTCACTTTGCTGACACTTTAGGCTTGAACTGGGACCAGTTTCCTCTTTGCCCTGTCATGGTCCTGGTGCCTTTAGAGCTCAGATCACTTTTGAGTGTGAGATTCCAAAATGCTTTGAAATACTTGAAAAACAGTATCCATTTTCTTCTCTCCATTGGAGTGTATGTCTGTGGGGGTTTTGTTATTTTTTCCTTGAACATGTTTAAAGTTTCTTTTGGCCATAATTTCTTCTTGTGATGTAAGTGTTCTGACAAACTTGACCCTATGCTGCAAAGCAGTTCTGCATGAATGATCCAAGTAGGTCAAGCAATCTTCCTCTCTGCTTCTTTCCCCTGAAGTAAAAAATGACCCTACAGCCACAAACCCAGTGTGTAGAACCCAGTGCACACCAGAGATCCTGCAATAACAAACCAGTGTGCACACAGCCTGCTGCTGATGCGTGCTGATACGGTTTCAGAGGTACTGATGCTCCTGCTGGTGTGTCCTTTCTGAGGGCATCAGCGTCAGCAGCCCTGTTAGCTGTGAAATGAGGAGGGTGACTCATGGGCTGCACTGACACCAGCAGTGTCAGTGCCTCGATGGGCCATCAGGTTTCTAACCTGCGTCAGCACAATCAGGGGTGAGGAAAGGAAATGAGAATGACAACCGAACCTGAATCTGAGGGGCAGGGAGCAAGTGAGATGGAAAGTGCATCCCCCTCTGAGCCTGTGTCCCCACACCTTACCAGGCACAAGCTGCAGGTGAACCCAGCTCCACAGACTGTGGACTGGTGTGAACTGCTGCTGCTATTTAGAGATCCTGGAAACATTGACTCTGGACATGTTTTCCAACAGGCTCCAACTTTCTTACCATGCTGAGAGCCTTGGAACATCTTCCTCACCTCTCTCTGCAGAGGCTTTTGAGGGGCTGATTCTTCTGGGCTGGCACCTCTGTCCTCCTGGTTTTGCCATGAATATTTGGTTTGCTGGTGCAACAAACCCTTCTTAGGTCAAAACTGCAGAGGGAAGCAGATGAGAAGTGTTTAACAGTCCTGAAGCTGAGCAAGCAGCTGAGAAGGCTGGTCAAAGCAAAATTAAGATGCTGTGAACCTCGTTGCAATGATTAATGGCTCTTTTTGCATGAAGATGTTCAGAAACTGACATTTACTGAAGAAATGAGAGTGAGGTCTTTGGAATAAACTAGGAAGAGTTTAGGTTTTTTTAATAAAAAGAGATGTTTCAGCCAATACAAGCAATTAAGTATTCCTAGATGCTTCTCCCTGCTTGCAGGCTGTAACAGAAGAAAAAACATGGAGAGACAAATAGCTTAGTTTGGATCATGGGACAGCCAGACTGGAGCATGACCTGCAGCTCATGTGGCTTTCAGGAAGTGCTGAATGGGGGCGATGAACCAGCCCATCCTCACCCTGTGTGTCCTTGACACCTCTCTGAGCTTCCCACAGCTGCAGGACAGGAGATACTGAGATGGCAGCAGACAATCTCAGTGACCATCCCTACCAGCAGTCTGGCAGCAGCTCCCAGTCCAGCCCTCCCTCAGCAGCAAGCAGAGCAGTCAGCAGCAGCATCCTCAGCACTTATCTCTGCACCTGCATTCTTTGAGCCTTCCCCCATCACCACCCAAACCATGGAAAGCAGCCTGGAAGGCTGGGGGGTCATGTCTCCCTAGATGCTCTCAACAGTGCTACCCCAAGAGCAAATCTGATATCACAATCAGTAATGAATTGGAGCTGGGCTGTAATGATTTCTAAAAACGTTTTCTAAGGCTGGCTGTCGATGCCACAGCTCAATCTTTAAAAGGATTTCACTGTTCCTAGAGCAGAATCCAAGAGAGCACTCTGCATCTGTTTACCATGCAGAAGAGTCAAAAATGGCGCTCCTCCCTCCTGGGTCCCTGCAGCTTCTCTGGCAGAATTAAAAGGCACATGTGGAGCTTCAGTGCTGGGGTGAAGAAGAGTGGGAACAGAAAAGAAGAATCCTCTGTTTCATCCCACCTGCTCTGTGATGGTGACTTGCCCCGAACAGTCTCAGGAAAATCCTGTGTAAATGGAACATAAATGTTTTATGAATTCAGCCCTGGTGGAGTAAATTAAAGGGTCATTAATGGCCTCATTAAAGAGCTTTGCACTTTGTTCTGAATTATGAAAGCTATCATGCAATGTTAAACTAAATGGAGTTTTCAGTGAGATTTTAAAACTCTTTAACTAGTTCCCTCTCCCCCTCTGTCTCTCTCTATTATTTTCTTCCCCCCCTTTTTTTTTTGGTCTCTGAGAAATGTCTTTCGAGGGAGCTGCCTGTAGTGCTACAAACTAGATTTCAATTATAAATCTTCTTATGCTCCACTAATTGCCCAGAATTTTTCTCAAGAGCTGCCTGAGGTTAATGCTGATGAAGAAAGAGCCCTTTTGTCTTTTCTTGAAATGGTGCCTCCCTCCCCCACCTCTGACGAGACATCAAGCAGGGAATTACCTATAATAACACCCAAATTGGATGCAGAGAGCTGCCATGGGAGAAGAAAGACAAATTTGCTGTGTCTTTGCCTTTGATAGCTGGGGAAAATCCTTTGGCTCCTCCAGTATCTCCCAGTGTGGCTCTTGGTGGACCCCAGGAGCCTTCCCTGTCTCTGAGTCCATCAGCAGCTCAGCACTGGCCCTTGCCTTGCCCTTGGTAGGACATCAGCTGGTGCTCAGTGGGGTCAAGAGAGTGTAAGAGCTCACCCTCAACAAGATCCAGCAGAAACCAGGGCTGTAAGGACATTCCTGAGAGCTGTAACTGCTGCAGTATCCTGGCTGCCACCACAGGGGCCTTGTCCCTGCCCCAGGTTTGGGGATGAGGAGTGCTAAATCCTCTTCTGCAGCATGGCAGTGGCTCCAGAGAAAGATCCATTTTGTGCCTTTGTAAATGTTGCTGTGGATAAACAATTGCCAGGTTGTTTTGGATCAGGCAGGAGTTCGCCTGTATTCTGGGTGTTGGGTGTCCAGGTCCTGCCCCTGCAGCTGGGACAGGGGCACAGCAGATAAGGGCTCGTCCCCTGGGGCACAAGCCCAGTGCGTTTGGAGAGAGAGACTTTGGAATCCATGTTCAGGAGCCAGCATCTTCCTTGCTGTTGGGTTTGAGTGTGTGGGAATAAAGAACCATCCTCTGTTCACCTTCCTGCCTTTCCCCAGGAAAAAGGAAAGGAGAAGTCCCAGGGGGATGCTGAACCCCACACCTCAGTGCAGAGAAGGGAGGCCCCCCATGTCTGGGGGCAGCAGCCTCTTGCTTAAGATCCAGCTGCACTGCTAACATGGGCAGAAGTTTTTTGGCAAAACAAAAACCATTGATTTGCCACAACTTTTCCCCCTGGACACAGCTATTTCACCACCAAGAGAAGATCCTCAGGCCTGGCCTGGAAATTCTTGTGATGCTGGAGGCAGAGCTGGGTCTCCCCACAGGACATGGCTGGTCACAGCTGGGGCACTCTCCCCTCCCCAGCCTACCTCTAAGGCTTGCTGCTTGGACTTTGTGACTTAGCTTGCCTTCTGCAAGTTCTTCACACAGCTACACAACAAATTATACCCCTTATTAACTAATTAAGCTATTTCTTCAACCAGGCAGGAAAGAGAGGAGGTTGTTATTATTTCTATTTTTAAATATCTATGAGAGGCACATGTGCTTGAGCAGAGGCTCAGCCCAGGTAAGACACGAGGGGTGGACGGGGCCAGCTGAGAGGCCCTGCTGCAGCAACCAAGTCCCTTTGCTGGCTTTGCTGTTTAGTTTGCCACGTCTGGGACAGATTTTGGGAGTGAAGGTGGCAGGCTCTGGGCAATGCAGGCTGTGATGGGAGCAGCACAGAGGGCCCCAGGAGGATGCTGATCTACACCAGCGTGCCACTCCAGCAGGGAGAATGCACGAGCCCGGGGGACCCTCCCACCTCTGCCAGTGAGTGCCAGCTGAGCAGTGGGTTTTAACCCCCACACACGTGTCTCTGGAGGCTCAGAGCCTCAGGCAGAGAGCTGGCATCCCACGCTTCCCCATGTGGATTCATTCGAGCCACATTTCCCCAGCGCCCAGCTCCCCAGAGCCCCCATCATCCTCACTGTCTCCTGGGACCACTCACACTTATTTTGGAGGGGCTTCCTTAGAGATCAAGGGTCACCCCAGAGCAGCCATTGACAGGACTGTTCCAGCCCTGGGACATCCCAGTGTCTCTCCTGGCCATCAGGAGATTCCCAGCGGAAATCCCAGCCAAGGCTTTGCTGCCCCACCAGGCTTCACATTACTGAGGCTGCTGGATGCTCTTCAGGAGCATCCTGGCTGGCTCCTGGCAGCCTGCACTGCAGAGCTTCCCTGCCCAGAGACTCTGTCTGCCTCGTGGCTCCTTTCCTCCAAGGTGGGGACGCTGTGGCTGCTTCTGCTGCCCATCGTGTGGGAAAGGACGGGATGTTGCAAGAGCTCTGCTCAGAAATGCTGCTGCTTGCTGGCAAGCTCTGGCCTCCTTCCCTGCACCAGGATGTGTGGCACTGAGATAGGGAGATGCCCAAGAGCTGGGGCCAGATGAAAACCACTGCAGATGAAACCACTGATGTGAAGGCTTTTTGGGCCTGGTATGGGGGTCAGGAACCACTGGTGCTTCATGTCCAGCTTGATGTGGGCTCAAGCTCAAAAAATGGTGTTTGCCCTAAGGCTGGGAGTAGGTACTGGGCATGTCCTGGGGGAGATGGGCAGAGTATTAACAACAAAAAAAAAAAAAATCAAAACCACCACCATCACCACCACCACCAAAATGCTCAGGGGTGGGGGGTACTGGCAGCAGGTGGGTTGGTGGGGAGCTTGCTCTGTGGCCATTGTGCTTTTTTCCTTCATGGAGTTGTGTAGCTTGTATTTTCTTTCCTCTGAGGGCTTTGTTTGCTTGCTTGTTTGATTTTATTTTCCCCTTAATGCCTCCCTGCAGGGTGTGCTCCAGGGGTGTGCAGAGGCTGACCTGCTCTCTGGCTGGTGTGCAGGTTTCCTTGCTGGAGGATGCTCTTGATGCCTCCAGCCTGTCACATCCCTGCCAGATGCCAACTTTCCTTTGGTGCTGTTTGCTGCTGAGGGGGATCTCAGAGCGTCTCTGACCTCAGGAGAGGGGCTGGTGCTCTGGTGAGGGATGGAGACCATTGCACAGGGTGATTTAGAAATGCTGACAGGCAGCAGTGGCAGCCCTATAAACCATGTTTATGCTGATGGAATTAGCGGAGCCGTGGCTGTGCTGTGCTGGAGCCCTGCAGCTGGAATGAGCATCAGAAGGGGCAAAGCCCTGCAGCAGCTGCCCTCAGCTGCCAGATCCCACTGGGGGGCTGGGCTGCAGGCAGTGGATCCCTGGTGGTTTGTAAAGAGGGGGTGCAGTGGGCAGCAGGGCTTTTGGGGAAGGATGATGATGCAGTGGGCTCTGTTTGATGCCTTTGCCTGCTGGTGTCTGTGGCCATGAGCTCCTCATGGCCCCAGTTCCCAGCAGCTGCTGGGCTGTGGGCACAGACTCCTCTGCAGCCCGGTGCCACCATCCCTGGGGACTCGTGGAGTGTCGGGGGCTCGAGGCCGTGGTGCTTGTGGGGAGGGACCTGGTGCAGGGTTTGGGGTCAGTGCTGTGGTGTGAGTGCCTGCAGAGTGTGCTGTGGCTTCAGGGATGCTGCAATGACCTGCATCCCTGTCGAGTGCCAGGGACAGCAGCTCCTGTGTGTTTTCCATGACAGCTTCCCACAGGTGCCATGAAGGAGGGATGCTGGGGAGCCAAAGCTGGGCTCTGCTGCCTGCAGCATGCTTGGGATTTGGGGGGCTCTGTTTGCCCCCAGGTGGGCAGGTGGCACTGGAGGAAGACCAGGGGTGCCATACCATGGATGAAGCAGCAATACTGGGATGGGAAATGTAGAAATGCCAAAGCTGGTGGGCAAATCCAGGGGTTAATGCCACATATGCTGCCCTTCTCCCTGCCACTGTCCCTGCAGGGCTGCTGGTGGTGCAGCCTGGCCCTGCTGCGAGCAGGAAGGTGGGAAGGATGTGGCTGGGATGCAGAGAGCATCCTGTGCCATTCCTGGCCTTCACAAATGGAAGATGGAAGGGCAAAGGGAGCCTGACAGCTCCTCAGGCAGGAAGGCTGCTGCAGGCACAGCTGAGGAGCTGCAGAAATGCTTTGCAGTTTCCAGCAAAGTGACTGATGGGGACTAGGGAAGAGGGAAGGATATGGGTGGGGAGCAGACTTAGCAAATGACTTCACTGTTGGTTAAATTTCTTCTGCACTAAAACATTGCAGAATTTGGGGGAAGAAGCACAAATCTGCCATGAAAAGAATCCCACGTCCAGCTGTGGCCAGGCAACGAGGGGAAGGTCCTTGCAAAGTCATTGATGATGCAAAGCCACACCAGGAAAACGTGGGACAGGGCATGGCAAATCCCACCTGTGCACACGCCTGAAAGAGAAATCTCTTCCTCCTGTCTAATCCATTACCACATGCTTATTCCTATAACAAATAACTGAGTCAGTGGGAGAAAACCAAATTCAATTTATATCTCAATCCAAGCAAATATGAAAAAGCTGCCAAATCTGACAATAAAACTGCAGTGATCTCAGATGTTTGCCTTCTATATATTAAGAGAAAGGGGAGCAGAGGAGATTTTGGCCATGTGGCCACAGGTGGGGGTGCAGAGGGACTGGTGGGATGCCTTAGTCTGTCCTCAGGTGGGGAGCACAGCTTTTCCTCTGAGGGACACCTGCCAGATGTGGCTGGTACCACATCTGGTACAGATGTGGCTCCAGAGCTACCCTGGGGACAGCAAGGAGCTGGGAGCAGGCTGGCACTCCTGTCACCTTTCTGAAATTGTCTGAATAATCTCTGGTGGTAAAAAGTGGAGGCTTCCCACATCGTGTTGTTCCTACTGTGCCGCTGTGGGATTCTCAGAGGCATCCCCCTTCCTGCTCTGCAAACACTACAGCTGTCTCTGCAGCCTGAGGGCATGAGGATTTTTCTTCAAAGTTTGTCAAGTTTGCCAGCCTTTCAGTGAAAGCAGAGCCATGCAGTGAAGTGCTCTGTGCCGGGGGATGCTCTTTCCCAGGCAGGGTGGCAGCAGCACGTTGCCCTGAGTGCCCAGGGGCTCCCCTCTCTGCACTGCCCAGTGTGTGATGAATGGGTGCAGTCAGCTGAAACACTGCTGTCCCTCTTGCAGGGAGAGTGCATTGTCTGTCCTCCAGCCAGGCCTGCTCCACGTGACTGGGATTTCCCTTGGAGTGAGGCAAACCTCTTTGCAAGTCCCTTTATTCCCATCTGAGTGCCCCATCAGGGGCGTGTTCAGCTCAGCCAGTCCTGGCTTGGCTGGAGCCTGGTTTAGCTCCCTGTTGTGCTCAGGTGTGTGGTGGCACCGAGGACATTCTGCTGTGCAGTGGCACTGGAGGGATGTCCACAGAGCCAGTGGCAGAGCTGGTGCTCACACTTGCTGCTCCTTCCTAAGCCAGGTGACCTCCCCGAACTGAGCCGTGCACCCCTGCCTGTTCTCACTCAGGTGGTGCCCAGCTTCCAGCAACGGAAGCAGGAACAGATGGGAAAGGGAGAATAAACAAAGAGTCAAAATAGACAGTTTGATTAACTATTTTCCTAGAAGAAGGCATTTAGCAAGCTCAGCTGAGCTATAAATATCCTATAATGTTCCTCTAATATGTGGAGAGCTGGGGAATGGGAAGGGGGGGATTTTCTTCATGTAAACAAATGCAGAGAAAATAGTGGCAAGAGGAACAAAAGGAACTAATGAATTCAAGTCAAACACCCTGGTTTGGCTCAAAGTTGAGGCATTTCTTGGGCAGCCTGTGACCACATCCAGGCAGTTCATTAGCCTCTCCGGAACCCAAACTTGAGACTCTTTGTTCCCAAATCCTGGGGTTTTGGTGCTTGCCATTGTTCTTCCTTTTTTCTTTCATTTTTTTTTTTCTTTAGCATAAGAAACAAGTTAAGTAATGTGAGAATGAAATCAAACATTTCATGTTGAAGGAGAATGAGTTTGTTTGGTTTTCAGCCTGGAAAGTTCCCACTTTGTGAGCACTGCACACGAATAAGGACTGGACCCAGTGCGTGGAGAACAGAGAGGATGGATGATGGGGGAATCCATGCAGGGAGCAAGTGGGGACGCAGATACCTGGGACAAGCTCTCTGTTAGACTGTACTTTGCTCAGGAAAACCTTGTGCCTTCCCCATGCTAATTTGCTTTTTACCCACTCAAACCACAGAGGAGCAAAAGGGCGGGGAAGGAATTGCTGTTCCTATGCTGGGAACAGTTTTGTCTCATTAAAATCTGCTATCACCTGCTACTAATTTTCCTCTCATTACAAAGGCCTGGAATGATTTGTTTGTTTGTTTGTTTGTTTGTCTGACTGAAGAGTAAAAAAGAGCTGTTAGAGGTTCATGGTGAGGAAATGACAGCCTGTGCTGGTGGGGGCATGCTAGGTGCTGAGACAGTGATGGGCACGGGGAGAAAATGACAGCAATGAGATCCTTCCTGGGCTTTCACAGCAGCCTGACTAGGGTGGGAGAAGGTTTCAGAGGGAGCTGTGCTGCCTCCTCTGCCAGTGCAGGCAGGGATGTGGGCAGTGGATGCTCCCTGGGGCATGTAGGAGCTGCTGTGGCATGACTGCAGCTCCATGGGTGGTTTGCTTAGACAAAAATGTGCTGCTGGAGGATCCAAAATAGGACCTGCTTGCTCCTGCTGTCCTGTCTTTCCCCAGCTATTCTTAGCTGGCACTAGTGGCTCAGGGCTGGGGACATCTCTCTGTCCCAGGGAGGGGATATTTATGATCCTGAAGCACTGCTGGAACACTGCTCCCATCCCTGCAGCTGGCAAAGGCTCCCACCAGCAACACAACCCCGGCAAGAGGGGCCCTCCCGAGATGTTTGTGCGTTGCTTTGGGGAGCAGGATGAGGAAATGGGAACCAGCAGGTGCGTGGGGAAATGACCTCAAGGGCTGAGGGTGGGGATGCATGACGCCGAGTCTCCATCCTCCCCGCAGGCTCCTGCATCCCGCTGTCTGTCCCGCCGCAGTGCTGCCCCTGCCGGGGCCAGGGAGCACACCACACGAGGGCTGTGTCTCGTTATTGTGACAAGTAATTAGGGTGACGCAAGATGCTAAAAAATGACTTTATTAGGCAAAGGCAGCCTATAAACCTCCTGGAACAACCAAGTGCTTGAAACCTCTTCAACCCGTGTGTGCAGGCAGCTGCTCTCCCTCCCACTCTGGCCCTGCTCATCCAGACCAAAGGAAGATTTGACACCCAGAGAGACATTCCCCTGGTCTGCCTTAGCATCCCACCAGCTGGTGACATCCCCTAAAATAGGAAACTCAAATTGCAGCAATGACCAGGGATGGGTTCAGCCTGTTCTCTCCCTGGTCCCTCTTTGTTTGATGCCATCCCTTCCCTAGAAGCTCCCCAGAATCTCCCTTTTGGCGGGGATGGGGCACTGTGGTGGCCTGGACACAGCTGGCAGAGCACCACTCGTGCCTGCTGTTGGCACTGGCCAGCAGCCGTCTGGGATGGGCTCAGTGTTAATAAATCCACAGCGTCGGTGCTGCTTTAGTGGTGCTCTAATTGGAGCCATAAAGTTAAACTCAGCCTCTTAGGGTTCTGCTGGGAGCTGGGGCTTCCATTTGCAGGTTCCCCCGTGCCGTTAAAGGGCACCGTGCTGGCTAATAGGTGTTAAATTGGAGCATCACTTTTTAATAAGCCTCTTAATGGCATCGTGCAGATCCTTGGCAGCCTGGGGATGAGGCAGTGTTAGAATATCTGCATGCAGGGAAGGCTGTGCTGGGAGCTGAGGGCTGGGGAGGCGTGAGTGACGTGGGGAGCACTGGGGTGACCCACGTCCTGCTCTGCTGCATCGATCCAGATCACTTCAGGAAATCCAGAGGGTGGCCTGGTCTGAAATCCAGGGCACAGGGACAGGCCAGGGGATTGCACTGCCCACAGCCCGTGGCACAGCACAGCGTGGCGTGCCTGGTCCTACAGCATCTGGTTTTGGGTGACTGGGAGGTCAAGCAGCATTGCCTGGACACAAAAATGGCACTGCCCTGTGTGATTTGTCCCTTTGGCTAATGCCACAGCCACCAGCTGCATTTCCTTCATCAGGACCTTCCTTTTGGGATGCTGCTGGTAGGGTGTCACCTCCAGGTGATGCTTCTTGCTGCCCCTCACCCCTGGGCATCGTGGTCTCTGTTTCAGTGCTCTCACAGCAATCTCACTGCAGTGTTTCTCATTTACTGGTAAAGTTTCATCATTTCCCAAACCACAATCTCCCCCTTGCCCCTGCCCCAAGAAAAAGAGGTTTCTCTTTTCCCTCTGTGTGGTTGCCCACCTAGAAGTGACATCATGGATGCGATCAGGAACTGTCCTGCGAAACAGGCACTGAAGCCATCCAGGCTGCTTTCACTTGGGTAATGCTTTGAGAAAGGACTAAGATCCCAAGAAACAAGCACACTATTTTTATCTAATCCCTCTGCTTTAATAACTGAGAGTTGGAGGGCTTTCATTATTCGTAATTCAGATGAGGCTGTTTTGAAAAGTCCCTGGTGGGTTCTGTCTTCTGCCTCCAGCTCTGCTCACGCCTCGGTCTCCTCCCGCCATGTGGGACATGAGGAAGCATTTGCTGAGCTCATGATCACATCCAAACAGCTCCCCACTGCCCAAGAGCTTGGTATGTAACCCCACACTCGCTCTCCAGGCTCATCAAGGTCTAACTAAGAGACACCCACCGACAGAAAACACTTTGTCAAACTCAGCTCCTCACAGCGTCATCCCCCCAGCACAGGGCAGGATGGATTCACTGTGCTCCAGAAGGGAGACAGGGTGGGATTTGTCACCTCCAGGCCAGGCAAATTTGAGGCCAAAGCAGTGGAAGAGAATGAATACAATTTTTGTCAGCTCCATCCGTGCCGGCAAATGCAGATCATGAATTACACACCCGCCAGATGACAGGCTGACATTTTAGCTCCAAACATTCTCCTATAATTAGAGAATCTAATGCAATACAGGGAATGGCTCCATTTTACACACACATTATCGTAATGCCTTTAAATAAGATAATTGATTATGCCTCTGCATAAGAAAGTAAAATATTCGGTGTAATTAAAACCGACATTCAGATTTTGGCATGCTGACAGGTGAGGCCATGTGTCATTTTATAAATCCTTAAAGTGATATTCACACCCACATCCGAGTTCCCAAAGTTTGGGGAGAAGAAAAAAAGAGTCCTTGTCTCTGAGTTGCTTTTTATCCTGCATTCAAATGTTTTTTGAGGAGGGATTTCTCTTTTTCTTTTGCTCTCATTTATCTTCATTTCAGCCTCATATCATCAGCTGACAAAAAACCCTGAAATCGTACTGCTGTGAGCAGGGGTGTTGGTAGATCCCATCAGATAAGCAGGACTTGGCCAGCTCCTTGCTTGCAGCAGCCCCCTGTGAGGCACTCACACTGCCGAATTGGCAGGCAGCGCCTTCCAGCGCGCGTCTGCCCCAACGCCGAAACCGCTGCCGCACTTTGTGGGCTCTCCTGGAATGGAGACGTTCACATAGAAGGGAAATGTGCCGTGGTGCAGCAGCTGTCAAAAAGCTGGAGGTCCTTGCAGATGAGGCTGCCTGGGAAATGTGTCCCTGCTGTGATGGGTGGGTGTGTGTGCTGGGGGACGAGCTCAGCTGAGCCCAGGGACCCGCGCTGGAGGGTTCAGTGGATGCTCTGTCCTTGCCAGCTGGGCTCAGGGGCTCTTCTTCCTCTATCTGTGCTTTTATGGCAAAGACTGAGGAGCACTAATTGCTCTTCCCATCCATTTTCATGGTT
Source organism: Ploceus nigricollis (assembly GCA_013399945.1). Classification (NCBI taxonomy): domain Eukaryota; kingdom Metazoa; phylum Chordata; class Aves; order Passeriformes; family Ploceidae; genus Ploceus; species Ploceus nigricollis. The sequence goes on along the minus strand of VXBC01010008.1, from coordinate 2,389,721 downwards.
GGAGCTGCCTGTGAGGACTATGTTTCTGATCCACAAAGCAGGTGCCAAAACCTGCTTAGAGCCCTCTGTAAAAACTCCTGTTTGGGCCTTCATCCTGCTGCTAATGGACGAGGTTTATGTGACAAATCACCACTGCTGCTAGGGAGTGACACCTGCCACTGCTGGTCATGGTGTCAGTGATGGGGTTTGAGGTCTGGGGGCTTTTGAGGGGATTCTTTAGGCCTCAAGAAATCCTCTTAGTCAACATGGGTGCTGCTCTGCAGCCTTGACATTTGCTGCCTGTTACGCCTTGAATCTTTGCAAACAAAGGCTTGAACACCTTCAGCATCCCTAAATTTGTCCCTGTTGTCCCATTACATGTTTCTGGTAAGATCTGGGCAGGATTTGGGTGAGGGATCTCTGTCTCTGCCCTCTGTGCTCTGGATCCCTCCCCACCCCCATTCCCTATGAAGACAAGGCTTCTCTAATAAATGGGAGGGCTGCTACCACTGAACCCCCACCTTCCTGGTAACATGAACTTGAATTATAGAATTTTTTAGGTTGAAAAAGGCCTCCAAGACCTTCAACTCAGCACTGCCAAGTCCACCAGTAAACCATGTCCCTAAACACTACACCTACACATCTTCCTGCCCTCATTTGCCAACAGCTGCCACTCCCATTCCCTTCCAAACAACCAGAAGTGGTTCCTCCTCTCCAGCCCAAGTTACCTGTCAGTGAGCTGTGCCTTCCAGCATCCCCATTCAGTCTTCAGAGGCTCAGGAAACCTGCCAGGATGAGGTGGTGCTTCCAGCCCCTTGTAGGGTCTGCCTGGTGAGGTTTGCAGAAGGAAAGGTGCAAGAGGGTCCCATTGGATGGCTCATAGCTGCCTGTGGATGCACAGTGTGCAGCATGGCCCATGTTAGGTGCATTTCAGTGACACTTGCTCTATAATATTGCTCCCAAAACCTTCAGCAATGACCTTCCCTGTTCTGTACCTGCCCGTCCAGCCTCCTGCCTATCACTCTTTTCCCCATGGGCTCTATCCAGTGCACAGGTAATTAAAACCCTCAGTCAATTAAGTGGCTCCCAGCCTCCAAGCTGGCTGAGGAGGCCTGATCCTGCTGCCCTCCTCACTGCTGCGGGACGTTGTGTCCCCGAGTGTGGCTCGGGTGCAGCCAACAGGGCAAGGGCAGGGAAGTGAACAGCTCTGCTGGAGCATGCAGGGTTTCCCTGGCCTGATCCTGGTCCTGTCTACCCCTCCATCCCCACCGGGGTCTCAGGGAGTGTGGTCTCCTCGAGGGAGAGAGAAAAGCAGACCCTGCGGGCCGCCCCTGTGGGCTTGGCTGTGGCGAGGGGAGGAGCGCAGCGCTCGCAGCGGGCTCGGCTCCCTGCCGGGCTGCTCTGGCTCTCCCGGCTCTCTGCTCTGGCTCTCCCGGCTCTCTGCTCTGCCTCTGGAGCCCATTCCTGCGGGCTCGCCGGGATGCGGCTGGGACCGCAGCACGGCCGCCGGCACCTCGGCCCTTCCTCCGCTCACAAGTGGGCTTGTAAAAACCAGCCACGTGCCTGGAGAACAGAGAAATGCTTAACCGTGCTGGTCAAGGGACTGCCTGCCCCCCTCGGGACAGCCTCCTGGCAGCTGGCTGGGTGACAAGAGGCGCATGGGAGTGACAGGAGGGGACAAGGACTGTCCTGGCCACGTGTGGGTGACAGGAGCATGGCAGGATGGGCAAAAGCGGGCAGGCAGAAATGATACGAGGTACCAGCCTGAGGGAACAGCAGATCCCAAAGTGTCTCAGCTGTTCTGCCTGGCCTGCTGCTGTTTTCTCATGTAAGAGAATCCCCATCTTCCCAGTGTGCCTGGTGCTTCCAGCTCCTCCAGGTCTGTGCCCTCACTGGCTCTGGGTGAGCAACGTCCCACCCGGACATCCCTTTGCATTCCCAGCTCTTACTGCGCCCGGAGAGGCGACCTGGATGCCCTGGAGGTGCCCGGGCTGTCCCCGCCTCCCGCAGTCACAGGCAGGCTCCTGCAGCCCGTCTCACACTCGGCACAGCGCTCGCCCCGCTCCGTGCGCTCCCCTCACCCCCGCACTCCCACGGGCGCCGCGATGATGCGTGCGGGAGCAGCGCTGCCGTCGGCATTAGTCACCGCGCCCGTGGGAGGAGGCTTGGGAGCAGCGCAGGAGGAGCAGAGACACAATGTGGAGCAGGACCACGGTCCTAGGGACAGCCGCTGGCTTGGCACCTGTCACTGCTGACTGTCCTGCTCCCTGTGTCAGGAGCCGGAGGGGACAGGGAGCTGCCTGGCTGGGGACTCTGTGTAGGTTGTTACAGGGAACTGATGGTGACACGGCTCCTATGGAGTAGAAAAAGCACCCTGGGAACATTGCAGTTGCCCAGGAGGGAAGGGCTAGGTCATGCGTGGAGCTGCTGATGTGTGTCTGGGATTAGGTCCAGAGAGGGGCAGATTCACAGAAGTGTTTCCCTGCAATGACACCAACACATTCCTGAGCATTCCTTTCTGGGGAGGAGGAGCTAGGTTTGAGTGATCATGAGGAGAGATGGATAGAACTGGAGGAGATGGACTGGAAAGAGGAAAGCAGAGCACCCCAGCAGGGTTTGACTTAGTGCTGTGGGTGGGAAAGCGAGGCAGTTGTAGGGGTCTGAGAACCTTATGTGTGTGTGTCTGCATCAGAGCCTGCTCCTGCCTTGCCCAGTGCTCACTGGGACACTGCACACCTCGCTCTGTGCCTGTTTGTATTTTACCTTAGTCATGCACTACATCTGGACTTCTCTGCTTACAGCTGTGAGCTTTGCTTTCCTCCTGTACATGTTGGGATTATGGTTGTTGGGATTACTTTCCCCGTGGTGGGCTGGATCATGGTAGGATTAAAAAGATCATATAGAGTGGGGGAAAGAAACTGTGTTTTGAAGATTAGCTGTTGCACCAAACTCCAGCTCTGTTTTATTTCCCACCAGGGTTTAGTTGCCAGCTTCCAGGTGGCCTTTTTCTTCCTGAGCACTCCAACTTGCCAACAGATGAACAGAGGGCAACACTGGCTTTCAGTAAGGGCTGTGGACCCTGGAACACCAATACATCCATAGATGACTAATGAATCACAACATCACTTATGCATTGACTTCTTTGAAATGCAAAGCACTCCCTTGATATTTCAGCATTTTCCACCTAGTCCAAAGCAAAACTCAACAGGCAGAGAGGAGACAAGTGGAAAGCTGAGCAAGGTAATGTTTCCACCTTGTGTCTGTTACAATGATTGCATCAGCTTTAATTACAAAGGGACTTTCTGCCCTTTAAAGCAGCTCAGCACACATCATATTCTCAGCTTCCCTGCCTCCGGCAGGCTCCAGCTCTGAAACAGTTTCTTTCATGCATTCAAAACAGTTTGTAATTAACAATCACATTGTTTTCCTTTGAATATCGACAGAGATACAGAAAACAGAGATTTGCAGCTGAGGTGCCGATATGACTGAATATTATTTTGCTTCCATGAAATAACTTTTCTCATTTTACAGCAAATTTTGTGCTATAAAAGATTCAGGGTAGTGGAGAGACTTTGCTCACCAGTTGGCCTTGAAGCTTGAGAAGCTGGCTCAGACCTCTGGAAAATTTCCTGCCATATCTATGGGAAAGAAGGAAATTTTGGGTCTGCTGCCCTATAATCTTTGGCCCATGTTCCGTGTGTGCCTATGAAGAAAAAAATCCTTGACACCATTGCTGCTTTTATAAAATATCCCTTAATGGGAAACCAGCAGAAAAAAGTAAGTAAAACCAGGAGTATCCCAGCTCCACGGCTCCCTGAGCTACTCACTCAGACCAGAGGGGGCTTGATTTGAAGCCTTGGCTCTGTAAACAAGAACCAGATTACAAACTTCTTCAGTTCTGGTGCAAAGCTTGGATGGGAGGATTGTTCCCTCCATCTGTTCTTCTCATTGACAATCTGCCTTTAAAGCCATCGCTGCATAAATCTGGAGGAAGCGTAAATGCAGGAGCACCTGAATATTGTTTAACAGATGGGGACACACATTTTTCAAGCAGAGATTTCCCTTACATTGCCCCATTTATTTCAGAGGGTGTTTTTCAGTACCATCCTTGCAATGCCATGCCTGCCTGGGAGTAAGCTGGCATCCCAGTCCAAGGCTTGTGGCTAGCCAAATTGATTTTCAGGAGGAAACTTTACTGCATGAACACTATTGTGACATTTTTGGTTTGCTTTCACCCCTTTCCATGTAATACCCTTCTGACCAAACTCACATTTTCCATCCCAGCCTTTCAGGAGGACTGTTAACTGTGAGCACTCCTTGTTTCCTGCTCCCACCCTGGAAAGGCTTGAGGAGATCATCCACACACCTCGCTTGAAACTCATTCTGGCATAAACAAACAAAAGCCCGCAGGAATAAACACAAAGTCAAGTTTTCAACCCTGTGGATCCATGCTTCATATATCCTTCTCCTCCTTCCCTGACAGGCAGTCTGGCAGCTCCCATCCTGTTGACAGGGCTCTCTCTTGTTCTTCCACCCTCTATCCCACAGGATCCCTAATGCATTTAGCACCGTGGCTTTCAGCTCTGTTAGCTTAAGGGCCACTACAAGTTTTCTGGCAGCAGCACAGACGTGGACTGTTGAATGTCAGAGAGGAAATTACTTTTCTTTGCAACCTTTTCACAACTCCTTGCAGCCACTGGACCTCTGGGTCTCAAGGACCACGGATTGAAAGCCTCTGACTTACCAGGCAGCACATGGAGTTCACATCAGGTAATGCCTCCAGGTGGGAATGGGCCAGCCATCAAATTTAGCAGGCAGCAGCATTTCATGCAGATACAGGAGGGAATAAGGAAGCTACTAAAATTGCAGTGGGACTTTGGATATTCCTGATGGACTCTGTGCTGCTACAGTGTCCATCCTTGTAGTAAGCAGCGTCCTGGCTGGGAGACACAAAGATCTGCCTGAGGAGATGAGCCTGAGTCCTTCACCTGCTCTCCAGCACAGAGGCACAACAGATGCTGCCCTGCTGACCCCAGACACTCAGAGTTTGCCAGTCCAGTCTCTGAATTCAAACAAAGATATTAAGTGCTGTTTTCTTTTCACTTGTCTTCTGGCTCTGTAACCATTAGGTTGCACTCAAATAGCACTCACAGCTTTTATTTATTTTTCCCCAACCACAAGAACTAGGACTTTTCCTTCTAATTTTTTTTTTCTCAGGGTAAGCCAAAAGCTGAGAGTCTTGCTGAATCACTTGTCTCCATGAACTGGGGCTTTAAGGGAAGTATCCAGTATTGGGAAGTGTGCAGTGTATGCATGAGACTTGCAATGCCACCAGGAGACAAGCCCAAGGATGATTTCATCCAGCCACGGTGGGAAGGACAACATGGGGATTGTGTTTGGGGTGTAGGTTCAGCCCATGCTGGCCTCCCCCTCCACTCCCCTGCTCATACCACGGGACTCAAGATACAGATCACATCTTCAGGGAGAGATGGGCAGTGCTGTAGGGTGCTGGACCAGCAGCAAGGAGATGTAGGACAGGTGGATGGTGCAGGAAGGAAAAGAAGAGAGAAGAAGGGATAAGGCTTGGAAGTGGGAGAAACACATGTGGAACAGGCAGGCTGTCTCCAAGACAGCCTGAGTTGGACCTGAGCACCTGCTTGTTGTCTCACTGACCCTCATTCCTGCTGATCCACTGTCCTGGACTGGGGAAATCCAGCAGGAAACACAAGGCAGCTCCCTGTGGTTGGTTACATGGTGCAGCATGCCAAGGGCAGAGTCTTGCTCTCCCTGGGCCATTAGACCTGAAAATCCAGCTACCAGGAGAAGTGTCAGCCTAAGAAGAAAGGAAAAAAAGAAAATAAGGGCATAGATGATGGACCCCAAATTTCTCAGCTTTCATATCACTTCCCCTTCCCCCTCCTTCTCCCTTCTTCAGTCGTTGTATTCTTCTTGGGAGAAAGTGTCTGTTGGAAAACAGAGAGAGAAAACGACAAACACTGCTGTGGAATTATTTAACGAGCCAGAATGAATTGCATTTGAAATCATTTAAATGGGATCTGGGAGTATTTAACTGCAGCACAGGAACTTAACAAGAGTGGGAAAGGATTTTGTGCTAATTGCTGGCAATGATATACCTACGGAGAGAGAGCATGCAGCAATTAGTAAGCAAGGCTGTAATTTCAGCCTAAGGTCCCTGTCTGCCCTGGAATATGGCATGGATTATCTACTGGAAGGAAGACAGGGGCTTTGATCCACAGGTGAGCAGAGAGAGGAGCAGATGAGATTCTCATTAAGTAGTCATTAACCAAGTTTTAACAACACTGGGATGCAGGAGATGGGTTTGGTCAGACCCAGACATCCCTTTGCATCATGCCAGGTTTTAGTCCTGATCTCCTGTTCCCCAACCTGATTGGTAAAGCCAAAATGGAGCACAAAGCCTCTTCCCAACCCACCCAGTTTTGCTCACCCAGAGGTGGCAGGGACTGACCCTGCACCCCATGCCTGCATAGTGGGGCTACAGCTCCCGGCATGGGGAGCCTGGGGACCAATTCAATCATTCCTTGCTGAGAATCAGCAGCTTCAGGGCATCCTCAACACTGCTGGATTTGGGGAACCAGCAGGACGAAACCAGAGGGTTGGGGCTGAGATGTTCACAGCCTGCATGAGGGCAGAGCCTGTGGCCAGGAACTGTGTGCTGGGGGCATGTGGTGATGGTGGGGTGAGACAGGATGAGGGGTAAGGAAATGAGGCAAGATGAGATGGGAGACTTTTGCAGGTGCAATGGCAAGCAGACAGGAGCCTTCACCTACCCCAGATGGCCCCAGGTGTCCTTCCCTTCCTATAGTGATGCCCATACACGAGAGACCCTGTGGCCCCACTGTGCCAAGTCCACAAAACCAGGGTACCATTGATGCCCAGCATTCAAGGCTCAATCAAACAGAAATGAGCTGCCATGGCTCTAGAAGGGACAGCCCCTGCTGGCAGCAGCCCTGGCAGGGTGTCCTCACTGCAGGGGAAGGCAGACAGCCGGCAGCTCTTGTCCTGGTGCCCGGCAGCTGCAGGCAGCCTCCGCCAGCCTCTGCTCATTGTTCTCTGGTCCTCTCCCCATCTCCATTCTCTCCCTGTGATGTGTCTGTCTGTGACTTTTTGTCTTTCAATCAGTTTTCATCTCAGTAATTCCCATTCAATGGTTAGTCCCTGATCTTTCTAATTGAGATCAGAGCTTCGTATAATAGGAATGGGGGGAGGGAGACTATTTTTAATTTGCTACGTTCCCATTAATAACAAGTTCTAATTAAAAACCCTCCATCTTCCATCCTCCCAAGTTCAGAGGAAAACTCTCTACGACTTCTGTTGGAATCTTCTCCTGATAAATTGGTACCACAGCCTCCTAGAACAGCTGGTCCTCTTTAGCAGGCATAGTAATTAATGGGAATAATAAATGCATTCAAAGCAGGTTCATAACCCTCCTTTCTGTGCACTCAGACATCTCTTCACATTGCAAGAGACACACATCAACATTTCCACTTACAAAACAGGCCCAAAAGATCTGCCTACCTCTAACAAGCCTGGGTTTCATTAGCACTCTCTGTCCCGTGATAAACCTTGTGATACAAAGGTTCCCCATGGACAGGGATGCTCCCTCCTGACTGGGTATGAGGCTGATGTATAGAGCAGGAGCCATGCCTGTGCAGCATCTCTGTGTCTCTCCAGGACTTCCTGCCAATCCTGAGTTTTATATCATGGCTCCCCAGGATCTGTGGGGAGGAAAGCTGTGTTCTGCCCTTCTCTGGAAGCTTGCCCACTGGGGAAGGGTCTCCAGTTTTGCAGGGCATAGATCCACGGTCAGATAGGTGAGGTGAACATGGGGACAGCTCTCCTTGTCCTGAGCTGCTGGATTGTGCTGCCAGCCCAGCTAGGACCAGCCCCTCCTGTGCCTGTGCTCCTGGGGAGTGCTGGCCTTGAGGCCACAGCAGGGAAAGGCAAAATGAAAAGGGATCTCTGGGTTCTTTGCCACTTGCACAAGGAAACAGGAGATCAGGAGTTTCCCTTTTCTCCAGCTCCTGTTCTGCTCTGCTGTGTCCATCTTCCTGCATACAGTGTGTTGGGGTAGGCAGATATTATTGCCTTGCAACATCCACACAGTGAGACTGAGAGAAGGTGGAGTGGAAGCCAAGTGAAGGCTGAGGTCGCACCATGAGCTGGAGATGACACCCTAATGTTCTGATTTCCCTTGCTAGGCACCAGACCAACATACAGGGACAATCCTGTCCAGCAAAGGAGAGGGGCCATATCCACCTGGGATCAGCAGACACAGAGCAGCAGAAGCACAAGATCTAACGAGCTGCACACCCTCTCCTCCCTTTGTGCAGGTCTCCATTTACACCAGCTGCGGATCTGGGCTTCCTTGGATGTGCAGATCAGCTCTGCTGGGGATGGATGACCCCTCGCTGTCCCTTTCTCTTGCTTTTGTTCACCGCTGCCGAGTTAATGGACTCATCTCGGGAGTGGCCAAACCAGGAGCCATCAGTGCAGATATCCCTGAGCCGAGCAATCTGTCCTGAGCACTGATTTCAATTAAAGGGTCATTAGTGTGAAATCTTATCCAGCCCAGCTCCCATTTGCCAGCAGGAGGTCCTTCTCCTCCCCATCCCAAGCCCTGCTCTGCGGTTAGAGCGCGCTGCTCCTGCTGGAGTCCTCCAGTTTTGCTAAAACACAGCAGCTGCTGCTAATAAACAAACATATTGATCACAGAGATATGGCCTGTCAGGGACTTAATTCATGAATGAAATGGGCTTAAGAGCGCCCGGTAGGCAACGGCCCTGCTTAAAGAGCTCCTCGTCAAGATGGTGCTTGGAGCTGGGAACTGAGAATCCCAGCAGCTGCTCAGCTCTGGGATGTCCAAGTCTGGGGCTGGTGTAAGGATCTGGGGATGAAATTTCTCTTTGGGACTGAAAGGAGCAGAGCTAGTTTCCGCCTTTATCCTTTCAGGCCATTGCTAACAGGGATGTGGCACAGTGCAGGGCTCTGTGCTTCCCTTGTAGTGTGAGCAAGAGGCTCCTGGTTCTGCTCCATCCTGTGGGCACCATCTGGGCAACCCAAAAATTCAGTGCTTTGGAGGACAAGACTGTCAAATGTCCCCCCCAAAACTAGTCCCTCTAGTCTCTTGTGGGTCTGGAACTTGTAGAAAAATCAGAGCAGGACCCATGCCTGCCTACTGGAGTTTGTGATACCCACTTCAGGGGGCAGATGCAGCTGCAGCATCACTTAGAAACTATGTCAGAGCCAAGAAGGGGAGAGCATCACAGCTCCAAATTGCCAGCATTTCTATTCTCCTGACAGCAAACAGGTTTTCCTAGTTTTTGATCAAATTTTCCTTCCACAGACAGACAGTAAAACTCTTTCTGCACATAAGACCAAGGCTGTTTACATCACTAATGCTGCCATTGTTTCTGAATTGTCATCATTGTGTGGAGTCAGACTTAAACAAGGTAAAATCAGCTCAGAAATGGATCCTGCACAGCCAGGGACTATAATTAAAACAGAAGTATATTTGAATATAGTCTTTATAGGTGCAGTAAATTATACCACAGTACATGAGGATATAGGTTGATCTGTAACTGGTTTCAATCCTTTGGTATTGGCCATGATGAAAGCAGCTGTTAAAATAGGTCTTAGTATTTATGGTCCTGGGATGTGAAGGCCTTGCTGAGAGTGTGATGGATGAACTTTCAAGGACAGGAATAGTTGTCAGCCTGAAATATTTATCAGTCTGAAATCTCCCTGCGATTCGTGCCATAGTTTCATACTTCCATTTTTTCTTCCCATTTTCTAGCTGAGGTTTGTAGCTGAGGTTCCCTGGACAGAAGGAGGGTCTCTGCTGTGGGGCAGCAAACCCCACTCTGGTGATGTTATCTGTTCTGCTGTTTTAACCAGCTGTGGTGCCCTGCACAAGCTATCCTGTGCTGCCAGCCCCAGGGCTGCTCCTGCTGCCCTTTGCCCCAGGGCTGTGTCCCGGGGCTTGCCAAAGACATTCCTGCTCCTTGCACAGCAGGACGTGGAGAATATGTCTGGACAAACTGAATGGCTCTTTAGACACTCCTGCTGTGATGCCTTTGCCATGGGCCTCCCCCATCCCTCTGGCCAAGGAGAGCCCAGGGGAGCTCAAGGCCAAAGGGATAAAATGGGCTCTCCATCACTCTGCACCTCACTTCTCCCTGAGAACAGCACAGCCCCTTTTGCTGCCTGATCTCCAGTGTCCCCCTGGCCCCAGCAGCATGCCTTGGAATGAGGCTTGGAACGAGGAAGGCAGCCTGGATACTTTGCTCCTCATGGCTATGGGAGGGGAGGAGCTGCACGGTTTTACACCAGCACAGATGAACTTTCCTCTTCTCTTTATGCAAACACAAACCCAAACTCAGTGGAATGTGTTTCATTTCTGGCCCATCTTTCCGTGCTGCTTTTACAAGTCTGCTGGGTTTTGCAACTAAAGCGTGTTTAGACCACGAGTAGGGCACGAGGCTGCTGCAGAACCACATCCCACTGCAGGCCCCTGCTGTGGGTGAGAGGGGCTGCTGAGCAGGGAAAATGCTGGTTCCATAGGGATCCACTGCTTGAGAAAACACTGAGAACCATGACTTCAGGTTTCTAGACTCCTCGGGTCTCTGAGACACCCAGAACCTGCAAGTTAATAAATGTCTAGACATTGTCCCCTGAGAGAGGGGATTAAAACTCCCTGTGATTCACCTGCAGCAAATGCCAGCAAAGCACATTTGCTTGAGGTTTCTTGAAGCTACCACTGAAAGGTCAGATCTCTCAGTGAGACGAAAACCTCTCTTCTTCCTTCTAGCTGTTCCATCAATACTTGTTTTTCCTCTCCATTTACTTTTACCTTCCTATTCAGAAAAACATTCACAAAGAGGGGAAAGAATGCTGCTTCCCATGTCAGCAGCTAAGCAGCTTCTTCTTTCTGCCAGTGGCCAGAACAAAGACCTCAGTATGCCTTGGGGACAATTCTGGAGACCAGTGCTGCCCAGGGCCAGTGCAAAGGCAGGTGTGCAGCTGAGGTGCAGAGGAGACCTCTGACCTTTTCCAGCCAGAAGCGAGGCATGGTCCTTGTCCTTCGTGTGCTCCCTTCAGCCTGGCTGGCTCCAGGGCCCTTTCTGAGTCCTGGGGCAGGAAGATGCTGTGCACCTGGCCTTCCATGGTTTTATGACAGCCATTGCTTTAGGCCTTGAAGAGAGGCAGCAGGTAGGAACAAGGATCCAGTTTCACCTTTGCAATGACTTCTCTGAAAATAGTGACCACTGTTATGGCCTTCAAGGAGATGCCTGGAACTCAAATGGGAGGAAAGCAAATGGCTCTCCAAGCCTTTGGACATCTGCTGTGGAGGTCACTGTTCTGGTTTGGATGGCTCCTTCTTCCTCAGCCACCCAACATGGTTTGGCCATGGCAGCCAGTGCTCTTTGAAGTGGGAAAGGAGACCCTGGTGTCTGGTGTGAGAGCAGGAGCTCTGTGCAGAGAACTGGAGCCCTCTCTTACTCATTTAGTTAATGGCTCTCTGCTGAGTTATTCACACAATACCATTCGGGAATAATATTCCTTTACCCACCACTGGGCCCTTTGGTGGTGATTACTGCAGCTGCAGCCCACTTCTCTTTCACTGGGCACTCCCACCCCCTCCCTTCTCCCCCACCTCTGCCTTGTTTCTCTCTCTTGGTCGTTATGGCCTTCATCCAACAAAGCACTTAACCAGGTGTTTCAGGGAACAAGTAACGTGGCCCTCTCTGCATGGCAGATCTGGAAGCCACCTTTGCCCTCTGGACACCTGGGGCTTTTGTGGTGTGGAAAAGCTCTTGGGCTGTGGGTAGAGCAGCTTGGAAAACCCTTGGGTGACCCACTGACTATGATCTGCAGTCCTGACATCTGCTTGTGTGTAAAAAATGAAATAAATCACCGAGGATTTCCTCGCTGGGCGTGGGGAATGGGAGCAGTGCAGAGCCCGGGACAGGGCTGAGCCATCCAAGCTGGTGCTGCTGGAGAAAGGCTGAACTCTTCAGAGCTCTGCACGGGAGGAAGAGGTGGGAGTGATGGGTGCTGCCTGGCCATGGTGGACACCTGGAGAGCCCTGGGAAGGAGCCCAGATAATGGTCCCAACACTTCTCAACTTCCTTAACTCCTGCAGGTGCTTTTTGTAGGTGTGTTTCTTATTCCCCATGGACATTCTCACCCATCTCCTGGTGCACACAGTTTTGCATAACATCCAAGTCAGAGAATTTTCCAGGCCCACAGTATTAGAGAAGGTAGGACCTTATTTTTGCTGCCACAAGAAAGAGGAGTGTCTCTGTGTGGCTGAGGAGTCTACCAAAAAGGTAGAAATATTTCCTGTGTGACCAGGACCAAACCCTCTGCCATTTGCCCCAAAAGAGTGAGACTCAAGGTTGGCTTCTCACACTGGTGCAACATCTCTGCTGCTCAGTTCCCTAACAAGCCACAGATAAGACAGTGGGGCTTACATTTCAGGACTTAAATATTCAATTAATCAATGGAATATTCCATTAGTGTAATAATCACTTGGCATCGCCTGATCTATAGGTACATCTCAGCTGGGCCTCACAAATTGATTTCTGATGAAGTTCTAATTGACTGCACAGGCAGGAGAGGACTGGTCTGAGCACGTTGAAGCAGGGCTGGTAAAGGCTCTGGCAGCACCACCTCCCCCCAAGGAAGGGGAAAAGCAGGGGGAGGTGTGATTTATGCCCCATTTATCACGACAGCCTCTACCCTATCCCGTTTTATTGCTCCCAAGTGAGGCATGAGAGCTTACAGCTTTAATGCAGAATTTGCAGGCAGCCGGAGACCCCCGTGAGCTGCTGACAGCTGCTTGTCACTTATGCAGTGGGTGCCAGGGGTACCCTAAATCCTGAATCTCCTAACACAGGATGCAGCCGTGCCACAAGTCCTGTGGGGAGGTCTCAGGTTTCCTCTGGCACGTGTGTATTTGTTAGCTGGGCTCTGCCACCTCTCTCCATAGAGCTGTGGGGGTTTCTTCCTGCTGATGTGGCTCAGAGCATGAGGGGATGGATGTTCCTGGAGGGAGGCAGTGGGTGACCCACATGTGTCCTTCTTTCTTGGCCATCCTGCAGCCCCTTATCCTGAATTCTCTCTTTCCTGGGTTTGGAGGTGGTCCCTGAAGGAGGGTGGCACAGCAGGAACTTTCTCTGCTGCCAAAGGGATATCACAGAATCACGGAATAGTTTGGGTTGGAAGGGATTTTAATGACCATCTAGTCCATGGACAGGGACACCTCTCACTAGACCTGCATGCCAAAGACCCCCAAAGGCTCTAACATGGCCCCACCATCAGGACTCACTCAAAGCCTGCCCATGCTGGCAGCCTGGCTGTGAACTCCCCTGGCTGGAAGAGCTGATGGTCATGGCAAGCCCTAGGAAGTGTGACGAGCCTGGAGGTGCAGGCACTCAGAGGTCCCAGCCTCCTGGTGGGATGGGATTGCCAGCCAGGTGCTGTGTGCTGCACCAGGGGATCGTTTGTCACCCCAAGGCCACTCCTGACTGCCACAGTCACACACAGAGATGTGCAGGGGCATCAATGACTCGGCAGGAGCTGCTGTGCTGATGAGTTCCAGCCCACCAAGGGCTTGGAGTGCAGCACCAGCCCTTCTAACAGCCCCTGTTTCTGCCCAGACCCTCACTGCTGGCTCCCTCTGCACTCTCCTGAAGGAGCTGCTGAAAGGGGAAGGTTTAGGGGTTTCCACTCTGAGCATCAGTGGTGGCAAGGGGACACGACACTGGTCCCCAGCTGTGGGCTGACTCCTCCTCTCCTCCTGCCTGCCTGGGGACTCGCTGGGTAGGGGAAAGGTGACAGGTAGTGATTTCAGGAAAACTGCAAACAACAACATCAACGAAAGCAATCAAAGCCTGTGTGGCTGGCTGCTGAATTTTAAGAGAAATAGCTGCACTTTCAAACACACAGGAGTGACTGTAACTTCCTCTCCATCCTCTGCCTGCATTAACTTAAGAGACAGCCGGGTGCTTAAAGGTTACTTTGCAGGCAATGACTGTTCTGTAAAGGGCTACTCATCTCTAACAGAGATAGGTTTTCTTTTATTGAACATCAGGCAGAGTGGATGAAACCTGATAAAAACCACAGAGTGATAGCTTTTTTTTTTCCCCTCCCATTTTGCAGTGAGGAATAATAACCAGCAAAATAAAAAGGCAATTGCCTCACTGTATGTCTGTTTTAAGCAACGGCTTTGTGTGGCAGGGAATGCAGCTTAGGTAGATGCCCAATTAGAAAGATTTTGTAGGGAGACCTCTGAATCATCAGATCTGAACCTCTCTCAGCACCATCACCATTTCTACCCCCACTATTTCTAGCCTCACCTACTTATGGTACAGGATGGAGTTTTCAGTGGTTGGAACACCGCGTGTGGAGTTCATGTGACAAAATTGTCCCCAGGATCAGTAGGGTTGGCTGGGCAGCACGGTTTGGAGGGGTGGTTTCCTCCAGATCCTGGGAGTCCATGAGTCACATTGGGCTATGTCTCCTTCCTGTCAACAACAAAAGGTGCTCTGGGATTTTTGTGGCTCTGCCCAGAAAAGATTTTTGGCTCAAAAAAATTGTAATAGCAGTCTCCTGCATGGGGAAGATGATTTTCCCTCATGCCAAAGCCAAGGTGGTGGGCTGTGCATCAAAGCCTCTCTGTGGCTGTAGCTGGTTGCTTCAGAGCAGTCTTGAGTGATGAGGTTTGAATGACTTCTAGTTTGCTTGGTTTTGTTATTTTTAAGTGAGTGTTTTTAATTACTTGGTGAGCAGAGCCAGAAGTATAACCCATGCTGAAATCCAGCTGAGAGAAGCAAGGCTGCAAATGGTAAAGAGCTCAAGGAGGAGAAACCCATGGCTCTGACATGGAGGGACCTTTCCAGCAGCTTTTCCCCTCTGCTGTCTCCACCTGACATCCTCTCAGGAGACCCCTTTGCCATCCAGCCTGGGCACCTGGCAGAGAAACTCCCTCCCAGAAGCCCATCAGTGCTCGCCTTTGGAGACATCAAGGACTTCCATCCTTGTGGAGGAAAACCCCTCTGGGGCTGTCTGCAGACTTCCCTCTGTGTTTTCCTAAGCACAGGACATTGTTGGTGGCCATCCAGCTCATTAATGGGCTCAGCAGACTCACAGGGTGTCTTTTGGCTGTCCCTCCTGGGATGCACATTGGCTCCTGATGATGTTTATTGTCTGTACATGGAGCAGACCACACGTGTGGCTTCAGCATGGCCAAAGCACAGCCCTCCAAAGCTGAGCATCCTCGGGTAACCCCAGCCTGCTCCTGGTTACTGCAGGGGCTGAGCAGTGAGGCTGCTGTGATCACATAGGAAAGTCCTCTCAGACCCTCCAGGACAGGATTTGGCCATAACCATGAGCATCTGCTGCTTATAGCCACTGTAGAATGAGAAGACCCTGATCTCCAGAGCTGTCAGCCCTAATTTTATCAGCAACATGAAATTTAATTAAAATTCACATTATTTTTTTTCCAGAATGCTGTTTGTTTGTCCCCTTCCTTTCTTTGAAAGATGCACGACATATGGGGCCACCACGCTGCGTGTGCTGAGAAAGCATGTCCAGTCCTCCATGTGCCACAGATTCCCACACAAATATGGAGACTATTAGGCAGAAGTTATAAAATGTCATTATTAATATACTGGAAAGCAATGGGAGGGATTTATTTTTATGCCAGAGCCTTGCACATAATGCTCCCACCATGACAGGGAGGAAGGGGAAAGGAGAGTTGTCCACACCAGAGCTGTACCTGAGCTGTGCTGAGCTGCAGGTACCAGAGCCATGGGGCTGATGTGGTGCCAGCCTGGTTGGGTGCCAGGTCTGTGGGAAGTGCTTGGTGAAGCCTGCTTGGCTTTTTCCCAGGCACCTGGTTGTGGGGAAGTCTGAGAACAGAACCACCACCAGGAAGTCAAAGGCTGGTTCTGGGATTTCTGTCTTGTCCACTGAAAAAAAAAAAAAAAAGAAACAAAGAAGGAAGGAAAGAGAAGCCTCTTCAGATAGAACTCTAAACATCTGATTCAGAGAGAAATGAGTAATGGAAAGAGCTGCTTTGTGCAAGTCCTGCAGACAATTTAATGCTTCCCCCTGGGCAGGATTGTCCCTTGCCTGTTGTCTCACACACACTCTGCTGTCCTGGCTACGTCTGCCCGAGCTGCTTTCCATTCTCCAGCATCAGAAGGGCTCTGTCCTCAGCTCTTGCTGGGGTTTTCCCCTATCCTTGTCTCTTTGGGATGTTCACCCTGCCAGGTCCCAACCCACCTTTGGCTGTGGCTGGGGAGCATGTCTGGAGATAATATTTCTCTTCAGAGTGATTTTGGCTTTCCCCCACTGTGGCTCCCTCAGTTTGCTCCTCCAGCCTGGTTGTAGGGCATGAGCAGGGGTGAACTCAGACCCTCCACCTGCTGCTGTCACAGCAT
Organism: Ploceus nigricollis; assembly: GCA_013399945.1. Classification (NCBI taxonomy): domain Eukaryota; kingdom Metazoa; phylum Chordata; class Aves; order Passeriformes; family Ploceidae; genus Ploceus; species Ploceus nigricollis. The sequence goes on along the minus strand of VXBC01010008.1, from coordinate 2,373,252 downwards.
CCCTCTGCATCCATGCAGGACATCCTTTTCTCTCCCTCCTTCCCAGGGGATGAGTTTCAACCTCTCAAAGAAAAACCCTCTTTCTCTCCCTGTTCTTCATTGCTTTCTGTGCAATGAAATACAGTTTCTCTCCTAAACAAGGCTACAGGCAGTTTATTAACTTCACTAATTAACCCGTAATCAGCACTGTGCTCTCCTCTAATCACACCCTTGGCACAGGGAGTGCAGCCCTGCTACAGCACGTGTATTTATAAAGGAAAAAAATGCAGTGTGTGACATGCCACGAGCTGTCTTTGCAGGGATAATGTCAGTTCACTCAGCCATGTGGTGTGATGTCTCTGGGGCAGGGAACAGGGGGCCCAGGTGACTCCAAGGGGTGACAGTGAGCTCTGGAGCCTGTCACCTTCCGAGCACAGGTTCAGTGGCCACTCAGGTCACTAATGGCTGGTTGTCACTGCTGGTCAGCAGTGGTTGGAAAGCCTTGAGGCTGGAGAAGCAGACTGGGAATTCTTGCAATCTCCATCTCTGCTTAAGCAGAACTATTCCCCAGGGCGTAATTTTTTTCAAAATGTTTCCAGCTGGGTTTTCCTGTCCATCCAGCAGTGATCTTTCCATGAATCTGCCCCAGATCTGCTGAAAACAAAACATTTTGGGGAACACATCAGTGCTTTTTAATTTACCACTTTTTTACCTTTACTACACCAGGTACCACCTTCCCCAGCACCTGCATTTTGCCCTTCCCCATCTTTGTGGGTGGATGCTCAGTTCTCCACTCCAGCCAAGTAAAATGGAGTTAGCTTTTTTAACATTTCCTTGTAAATCAGATTTCTGATTATTGCTGCTGCCCTCTGAACTCCCTCCAATTCGTCACTCTGTTCCTGGTACTGAGCTACACCGACCATGAAGAGACAATGTTTGAAAACATCCTCAGCCCGGGTGGCGATCTAATGAGACAGCATATAAAAATATCCTTACATGGGGAGCTGAAGGCATTGTGCAGCTCTGTAATCATTTTCAAGATGGTAAAATCATTCTGCAAGGACAGCCTGTCTCCACTCTGATAAAATCAGGGCCAGAAAGGCAGTCCAGCTTGGAGGAACAAATTGCAGAGTTGGTTTTTTTTTCCCTGCATTTTTTTTTTCTTTTTTTCACCAAGGATTTATTTTTAAGTAAGGGAGCTGTCACAAAGTGGGACAGATGTTGAGAAGAAGTGAAGCCAAAGTGGTGGTGTTTTAACCAAGTGGGTGGTTTCATCCTCTGTTCCCCCTTTGGTTCCCTGGCTGCCCCTGCAGTGCCTGACACACCATGTCCCCGGTGTCCCCAGCCTGCCAGAGCTCTCTCTGAGCCTTTTTGGACCCACAGCTGAAGCCACTCTCTGCTCTGTATCCCACAGCAGGTGGGTCCTTCCCACATCTCTCTGCTTTGCAGTGAAGCTGCTCTTGTGTTTCCAGTCTGCTCTGTCTCTCCATATCTGCAAGCCTTGCTGTGTGTGGAGGGAGATGAAGAAAATTAATTGGGCCAAGAAGAGAGAAGAAGAGCCAGGTGAGGAGGCTACACCTGTGCTAGAGGTGGGTCTGTCTTGGTGCTCACCAGTTTGCCCATCACTGGGGCACCTGAGTGTTGAAGGCTCCACAAAACAGCCCCCAGTGTCCTTCCACCTTCCAACCCCATGAGCCCCACGGGCTTCTCCTTCTCCTTCTCCTCTTCTCTTCTCTTCTCTTCTCTTCTCTTCTCTTCTCTTCTCTTCTCTTCTCTTCTCTTCTCTTCTCTTCTCTTCCTCTTTCTCTTTCTCTTTCTCTTTCTCTTTCTCTTCCTCTTTCTCTTTCTCTTTCTCTTCCTCTTTCTCTTTCTCTTTCTCTTTCTCTTTCTCTTTCTCTTTCTCTTTCTCTTTCTCTTCTCTCCCAGTCCCTTCCTTGCCTTGTTCATTTCTGTCTTGTAAGCTGAGGAGAGGTGAATTGAATTACAGGCTAATGAAACTCTCAATGCATTTCCTGAAAAGATGCAATCTGAGTTAAGAGAGGGTACTTCTGTTTACAGCTCCTCTTGGCATTGGTGGTTTTTTTTTTTTTTTGTTCCTCTCTCTTTTGCATGGTAAACATGTATTGCATAAATCCTTGGCATGTTCATGGGATGCTCAGAACATTGTCCTGACTTGCCATTGTTCAGGGTAATTTATGCTGGGTTAGACCTCACCCTTTGGAAAGGGTCCAGAATCCTGGTGATGTAAATCTTCCTGATTTATGTCTCCCCCTCTCAAGAAAACAAAAAAAAAAAAAAAAAAGAATTTAAGGAGTCCCAAAGACAGGAGAATTCAGGACAATTTGCACCAATCACTTGCTCCTGGCAAGGAAAGTTGGGATGATTTGGGGTTGGTAAGCACAGACCTTTCATCCGTTTGTAGAAAGAAGGAAAATTAAATCTCATGGCCTGTTTGTGAAAGGAAATTGCCCAGAATAGCTCTGACAGAATAAGCTATTCCACAATAGCTCCCCATGTGGACACTCAAGCCACTTTGTTCCAGGCTAATTAGTGTGCTTCCAAGCGCAGTAATTATTCTGGAATGGAAATCTCTCTTCTCCCACAAAGAGTGTCTACATGGAGGTAACTGTTTGGGAATGACACAAGTGGGCCATCTGAAACCACGGCTGCTCCACCGACCAGTGTTCCCTCATTGAGACATCCTGGGCTTGGAAAGGTCCCACCATTTGTGGCTGGGATGTTTGGGGGTGTTTGGAGGAGGGCTGGGGAAGCAGGGAGGAGTGTGGGTGTATCTGGCTGGTCACCCAGGTCAGGTGGGCTTGGGTGGACTCCCCCCATGTGTGCTTACAGGCCCCAGAGGAGGCAGTGATTCAGAAATAAGAAAGGATTGCACCAATCCTCTTATTTCATTTAGTCTTTTTTTTACTCCACTGTTTTATGACCACACTATTAAATGTCTGCTCTGAGGGCTTTTTTTCTTCTCTCAGATCAACTCACATTTTTCCTAAAAGCATTATTTTTTTTTTCTCACCTACTTTGCTACTGACTCACTGGAGAGCCTGGATTTAGTCTGAAGGTTTCTCAGGAGACTGCCTGATGTCTCACATGGCTCATTCCCCACAATTCACAGAGAAGTTCTTTTAATGAAAGATGAGGACGTGTGTGAGCAGGGAGTTGTACCCAAAGCAGCAACAGTTTAGCCAAAGCATTGGGCTGGTTTTGAGCTCCTGAGGATGGCTCTGCCCTTCTCCACGCTGCTTGCAGCAGGCTCAGTGGAGGCTGACTCAGGTTACACTTGAGGTCAAGTCTCCCAGTAGCAACCAGTGCGAGGATCTGCATCTCTTGGAGCAAACCTCCACTTGCCTGGCTGCTCTTTGAGTTCCTGCTGACAAAATATTGGTGATGAAAGTACAGCAAAAACAACAGAGGAGATCCTAGGATCCATCTCCATCCAATCCAGGATCCTGGAGATGTTTTAGAATCTGCTTAGATTCAGGGCTTCATAGATATGGTTCAGCCCAAAGAATCCTTGCAGCTGCAGTTTTGTCTTGGAGCTGTGGAGAGACTCAGCTCAATCTCTTGCTCTTCACACATTGTTTGGGAGAAGGGAGGCAAAGTCCTGCACTGCTTTTCTGGCATTTGTAGTCCTTTACTGCTTGGATTACTCTTCCCCCAAGGCTTAGCCCTGAGCAAGGGGTGACCTGGTATTTGGAGGGGCAGAAAGAGGGGCTAGGAGGGTTGAATGACTCACACTGGATCTCTTCCTCCTGAAAAAAGTTCAAAACAACTTCATAAGCATTTTAGTGTTAGAGAGATTCTCCACGCCCGTAAACCCTGGCATGGACTGTAATTACACATGATCTGCCCACTCTGGAAAATTGATACCTACATGGTCCACTGGGCCTGTGTCCCTGTCAAAATGCAGATCAGCCATTCCCTGTGGGACAGAGCACTAAATGAAAACGGATGGGAACAGTTTTTTCATTAATGATAACTTCTGTCTCCTTAAACTCTGACTCCAGGGGTCCCAGAGAGACTCTGGGGGCATGTGATGAGAAATAAAGTGAGTTTCTTCAATATCTGGCTGGGATGTGTCCCTGTTTGAAAGAATTTGGAGTGGACTCACAAGCCACTGAGGAGCTCAGGTGTGCCCAGGGGACTGCAGGTCTCAGTAGTGCTGAGGGTCTCCAGAGTGGAGGAAGCATTGAAGGAAGCATTGAAGGGAAAGGACTAGCCCTTGAGCTGGCAGGCTCAGGAGAGGAAATTATAACTGCAGAGAATTAGTTGTGTCCTTACTAAATCTGCTGTGTCCTCTGACCTAGCACAGCTCCTGCAGACCATGGACTCTGATCCTGGAATCCCTCCTCTACCTTGTCCCTGCCTCTCTTCAACCAGCAAAGAAGACAAAACTGGAGAAAGCAGTGTCTGAAAGAATTAAGAGAGGAGGCTGATAAGAATTAGATGCTGATGCAGTTCATTGGTAGCAGAACTGGTCTTTGTGACCCCAAGGCCCCAGGTCTCCACAGGGCCTGGGCAGGGCTTATACCAGAACTGCAGCAAGGGGAGGGACAGTGTCCCATGGAGAAGCAGTGCAGTTCTGCCAGGAGGAAGCAGAGGAGCCTGGGGAGCATCTCCTGCTCCCAGCCCAGTCCTGGCCCTGCCACACCAGCCCCAGAGAGGCAGGAGAGACTGTTTGAGAGAGGGAGTGGCAGCACTGGGGGATCCTCAGTTTCCCTCCAGCGTGGGGGAGAGCTGAAGCAATTGCTGCCAGTGAACATCAGTCTGACACCTCTTCAGTACCTGCAGTGACTGATATCTCCTTATTCTGAGAGATTAATTATCTGAAAACAACTGTGCACCACCAACTACGGGATCCTGTCCCTGCAGAGGAGTCCTCTCCCCTTCCAGCAGCAGGCTGGAGCAGGGAGCAGTTGGGGGATTCCTTTGTGGTGCCCCAACCTCCCCAGCCTGGTGCTTTCTGCAGCCACCAAACCCAGCCAAACCCCAAAAGCAGCTCCCAAAAAGACAACACAGGGAGCAGTGTGGCCGGGGCAAGGCAGTGGTGACAGCTAAGGAGCAGAAATTCGGTTTGAAGGAGCAGGGGGACTTTGCAGTTGCACATTTTGGTGATTGCATCAGGGTTCATGAGCTGCATCCTGGGGCTCCCACCTCTTTGTGGCAGGAGCAGGGCATCCCACAACCACCTCTCCATCTCCTCAGAGCCTCACTGAGGCACCAGCTCCAGGGGAAGCCCACGTCTGGCAATTTATCTCCCAGACATCTTCTGTGTCTCTGTATCTTCCTTCTGAGCTGACCTCTTGCTCCAGCTAAGATTTTTCTCCTCCTGAATTATGTTTCATCTGTTGAATCTGGATAGATGAGCTATGTGGAAATTTTGCAGATCTGCCTGATTTCTGCCACTTTATCCAAGCTTCACCCACTTCAAAGGGTGCAAATGCAAATATTGACAAGTTCAATAAAAAGACCCATCTAGCAGGTAAACAGCTAAACAGGCTGCCTAATGGAGGGGTGCAGGGAAGGTACTTGAAGAGAAAATCAGTTTTTTTAACCTATTTTTACATGCTGACCTCTTTCCTAAACCCTAAATAAACCTGAAATATGGGCACATGGAGTTGTTACCCTGCCTCAGCCTTTCCCTACAGCCCTTCCCAGCCCCTCGGGGCTGGAAAACCAAAATGCCCTGTGTTTACTGAGCTCAGCATTTCCCATGGAGTAGCACCAAAGTGGTAACACCCCAGGTCCCCCAGCTGCCCCAGCACTTGGCTGTGCAGCCCTGCCTGCAGCCATCCCTTTGCTGGTACCTGATATCTTAACTCAGCCCTTCCTTAATGACATTTGCAAAGATTTCCACGGGTGGAGCAGGATGCTGGCCGCAGTCCCCACCATGTTCCCAGGCCATGGATGTGCTCCCCTCGTCCAGGATCGATCTCCAGATGGGAACTGGGCTGTTTGATCTGCTCATTGCGATGCAGGGGAGGGGAGTGAGTCCAGGGAATGAGCCTCCTTGGAATTAAACCTCTCTAACATGATTACAAATGGCTGTTAACCCTCATATCAGTGTGAAGGAATGGTGTCTAGGGGTGGTGGGGGAGAACAAGACGTGCAAGTGCCTTCTTCTCTCTGTGCAAGTGCCTTCTCTCTCTCTCTTCTCTTCTTCTTTCAGCTAAATGAAAATAAGGGGTGCTTGTTTAAGGAATAATTAGGCTTCCCCAGCTCCCTCACAGGGGGTTAGGATAGTTATTTCACACTTGCAAAGTGTTTTGAAGAAGAGAAACATGCTATAGGGGCTGCAGGTACCAGCATCATTGCTTCCAATGTCCAGGGGAGAGGATTGGAGCTATGGGACAGCTTCCACCCCAGGATTTCACAGCCCATCTCCTCTGTCAAGCACATGCAAGGGTGTGAATATTGTTATTGTGGCATTTTGGCAAATGGAGAAACAGGGATGCAGAGCACAGGAGTTGCTGAACCTCTCTCACAGAGCTGGGATGAGGAGGGAAGAGTCCTATTCCACATGCTGTTGTGATCTCCACCTGGAGACACTTGCAGGCACTGGTGTTTGGCATGTACTGACTGACAATGCTGCTATAGGGGCACAAGGTTCTCTTTGAGCCAAGCTCAAAACCTGGCTTTTCCAAAAACCTCCATGTGTGGGATCAAAATATTGCCTGGGTCATTGGCTTTTTAGTCTGAATGACCCAGGAGAGACCTGAGTGCTCAGCTCTGGCTGTGTGTCTCTCTCCCAAATTAAGTCAAGCCTCAAGCTCACCCAGCTCCTTCTCCAGCATCTCTCTAAGCCCCAGGAGGAACTGGAGATAGGACAGGGGATGGGGATGTTTCACCCCAGCAGTGTCCCTGGTCTGGATCAGAGGACCCTGGAGCTAAAATTTTGTTGCAGACACCGTCTCCACTCCACAGGGCTGCCCAGTGCCAGGAGAGGAGGCTCCCTGGGTGCCAAGCTGAACATCACACAGCAGACTCTGATGAAAACTCATTTTCCCCCAACCTTCCCATTTTGTCTTCACAGCAGAAACATGAGGCAGGCTGTGCAGAAAAGAAGAGAGCTGTACCAGAACAAGCTTGGCTTGGTTCCCGCTGCCAGTTTTGTTCCCTTCATCAACAATCAACCAGGACAAGAGCATCTGCTTCATTCAGAAGGGCTCTTAAGCATCATCTGTGCACCCCAGCACAGAAGCCATGAGCCTTTCCCCCCCAAACTGTTATCAGTGTATAACTCTTCAGCCAAAGAGTGCCTGCAAATCCCCTTCTAGACTTAATTTCTACTCAACTCCATGACATCCTTGGCATTGTCAGGGACAGATGGAACCTCTGTCTCCTGAGCTGAAGGGGGGATATGTGCAATGCCCAGGGGGTCTCCAAGGAAGATGAGCAGAGGGTGGGAAGGCACCTGCCCAGGGTGGGCCATGGAGGGTGGGGACAGCAGAGGCACAGGACATTCTCAGAGCACAGACAGTAAGAGCCCTGTCCATGCTTTTCCTTTCTTCCCTGTGACAGCTTGACAACCTAACAGGAAAAATGAAGTCAGTGGAGGGAGAAATGCTATCAGGAGCCCTGTGCTAAGAGGGCAGACAGGCCAGATTGGAGGAAAATGAGAAGCTGTCCGGACTAATGCAATCATTTATCACATAATCTTGCTCAGCAGTTGGGCGGGGAGCCTGGCAGTACCTGGCACTCAGAGGAGGCTCTCTTGGCCCCTGGTACCCTGCTCCAGTTGGTGAGGGTTGTTTCCCCTGGATTCTCCAAGGCTTGAGGTTTCCCTTTGACCACCTTGTTGTGCTTCTGGTCCTACCTGCCTCATTTTGCTCTCACTGTTGTCCCCCACACACTTCCCTCCTCCCCAGAGCCAGACTGGGGCTTATGCTGCTTTGCTGTGGACTCTTTTTTAGAAAAGATGACACCTTATTGGATCACTGCTCCTGCTGAGACATTTCATCACCGGGCCATTTTGGCTCCACGCTGTGTTAGCCACTCGCCTTGTGGCTGGATTTACTGCTTCCTCATCCCTTCCTGCTCCCTCATCCCATCAAATGAGGCATTGCTGAAACACCACTGCAAGAAGGGCTCAGCACGAGAGTGTTACCAGAAGGAAGCAGCGAGGGAATTTCCCTCCCTGCTCAAGTTGCTCCCTGGGGTTTGCTCCGAGGCTAGGCCAGATGTGATCCGCGCCCCAGGGAACGGCCGGACATCAAAGGAGGCTTCTGGTGAGGATGAGCTCATTGGCCCCTGCTCGACCCTTCCTGTGAGCAGGGGTGGGAGCTCCGTGACCACCCGGCAGCTCTGGGGCAGGAGCCCCACTGGCTGCAGCTGCCTGGCTCTGTCAGGACCAGCTCTTCCTCCTCTGGAGCCTGAAAATCAGAGCAAGACCTGCACTTCCCTGTGACCCATGAACCCCCTGTGCTGCCAGCATGCTGCCATTCATCACTGCTCTGTCCAGCAAGGCAGCATTTCACACTGGGGATGGGTTATCCCAAAAGTTTGCACATGAAATTTCAGCATCTGGCTGTGGGAGAGGGATTCCCACTGAGCCACCTCTCCTCTGCAGCCGATGTTCGTGGGCTTTGCCATTAACATCATCTCCTGGATCTCTGGGACAGTGATGATGTGCCAAACCATACAGATCATTTGTACAGCCCTTCACAGCCGAGCACTTAGCTGGGTAATTACCAGAGCTGGCCACAGGACGAGAAAGCCGATTTCAGCACCACTCTTAGATTTTGTTGTTTGTTTCTTTTCCAAGGAAAAACAAATATTCAGGCACTGAGGGATGAGGGCTGGGCTGATGTGCAGAGCATGGCTCAGGGCTGGGGTGCAGAGCTTCAAATCCTCTCTCTGTGTGAATTATTTCCCCGCCCTGGACACTTCATCATCCCATATCCCCGATGCTCCATCTGCAGACCCTCTCCCTAGTGTCCTCTCACCTTTCCTGGCTGTGGAAAACTGTTTGTTTCCAAGAAACATTTTGGCTGGGACTAAGATTTCAGCACTGTTGCAGCCAGATCCAGCAGTTGTTCCTCCTTTAGCTGCACTCCTGGATGGGCCCCTCCATGTGTCCAGCTTCATTGCCATCTCCTCACCACCCCATTTCAGAGCATCTTCAGCTTGCACTTTTGACAGGGAGCTGCTCTTCTCTGAAAGAGCTCTGTGCCCTTTCTTCCCCCCAGCACAGCCTAAATCCAGCTGGAAGAGGTGGAGCCCTCCCATGCCTCGTGAGATCCTCCTCAACAGATCCCCCTCCAGCCCTTGCACTTCCCATCCACAGAGTCATTTGCCACCCAAACATCTCCAGCCCTTCCTTCCCTCTCTTGAAAAGGAACCATCAGGAGGAGGACCTGCAGTCCCAAGGGAAACACAGCCCCTCCATGGCACCAATGGAACCTCCCAGGATTTTCCAGCTTTGTCTGCTGAGGCAGTGTCGATCCAGGTCCAAGGAAAAGGGGGAGGTTTTGTCAACGTGCACCCCATGATGGGTGTCTAACAACACCAGCCACCTCTTGTCTGCCCTAGCAACAGAGAGGCAAAATTTCTCAGACTGCCATGTCCTCTAGGAATAGGAAATGTTAATTATTATTAATGACACTCTGTGACTTTTATTATTAACTATTCTAATTAATTGGATTATTGCTATTTTTTCTCTTGAAGGTGCTTGGGGGTGGCACATGGAAGTGATGGACATTGCTTTCAATACAGAAAAGGGAGAAGAGAGACCTCAGGTGATGTTATTTGGGTAATATAAAGTGGCAGAGGTGACAGAAGATCTGGGAGACCGGTCCTAGAGGGAGCAGGGATTAGCAATGCCAGCACCAAACCCTCCACAGACTGGGTGGTGCAATTCAGTGCATGGTTTTGCTATTTTCCAACTATAAAGACATAAAAGACTAAAACTAGTCCTTAGTCCTAAGACTCCTTAGCTCTTTGTGCCTGGATCAATGGTGAGTGTCTCCAGGTTTTTGGACAGGCAAGGCTAAGGCCAGGAGAAAACTGGCAGCAGACAGTCTCTGCACATGGCACAAGAGCACCTTTGTCCCCAAATCTTTGTCTTGTCACACCGGTCAGACAATCCACGGAGGTGCCCAACACACCTGTCCATCACACCAGCTCCTCCTTGCCTTGAGCTTGGCATGAGTTAGTCTTCCTTGTGGTGAGACCCATCACTAAATGTATGGCACAGCACCAGTTCACCAGAAATAGCTCTGAGGACGGAGAGCCGCGCGCGTGGGGCCCGTGCGCGTGCGAATCTGTGTCCACGAACCCGCTGGCTGTTTTAGGTGTCAGAAATAAATTTTACCACTGGAGTCTGCAGCATCTGATTAGTGAATTATTCAGTTTGGAGATTGCCTTTGCCATGACCTCATTAGTAACCCCGAGGTGAGCGGGACGCATTAGAGTAACCACCAGGCTGTCACTGAGGAGCAGAACTGGGGCATTAAAATGGATTAAAGTGCTTTACCAAGAAGTGCAGCACAACTCATAATAAAAAAAAAAAAAAAAAAAAAAAGACAAAAGGGAAAGGAGAGAGGAGTAGAAGGGGGAGAAAAGAAAGAAAGACCAATAAAATAAATAAACAAACCATCCTGGCTGGCAGCCTGAGGATAAACAGGCAAGCAGGTGGAGGGGTGCAGGGGTTCCAGTGTCTGGCAAAGCACAAGCCTTCTCTCTGAAGCCAGGGCAGGTCTGTGGTTGGGAAGAGGCACCTGCAGGGCTCTTCCCTGTCTGCTCTGCCAAGGGAGCCCAGCATCTGCTTAGTTAAACCAGCCCTTAGGCTGCCAGCCAAATTCCCCTGGCTGCCCAGGAGAGCCTCCTTTTTGACCCCTGTTGGGTTGACACCCAGCCTTGGACCTCCTCTACATCAGGGAGGTGATGTGGAGCTGAAAAGGAGGTCCTCACACAGACCTCTAGGAGCTGGTGGCCACGTTGGGTCCTCAGCTGTTCCTGGCTGCAAACAGGAATCTGGTGGGAATGTGCACACTCCCCAAACCTGCCTGTGAGTGGGGCTTACTCAGCTGACATGGGGAGGAAGCTGTGGCCCTCAGTGATCATTCAAAGACCATGGTGACCCCTTTGAAGGGGGCATGATAGAGGGAGGTGGGGTGAGATACCCCATTTTGTCTCTTCCTGACAAGTCTACAGAAGGGAAGGGGGGATGGGTTTGTACCACACTCCCTCAGGGTCAGCTCTTCTTTCCTGGGGGGAGGCACCAGCTGATGTGAACAGCTTTCATCTGGGGATGGGCTCGGTGACTGATGTGGTCGCATTTGTTTGCTCAGCAGCAGTTGCAAATAATGGATGCTAAAAGGCTTTGTGGTTCATTGATGGCCATGCTCATAACCACACGCTCTTCATCCAGTTCTGGGGGAGAAATGCAGTGCTCTCCATTTAACTTCTCAGGTCCTTAACCCTGCTTTCAACTTGATGTGGCCTTGGTCCTTTTGCTGTGTGCACAACAGACCTCATTGGTGAGAGATGCTCCAGCCTGGTGGGTGGACCTTGAGAGGAGACCATCCAAGAGTCTGTTCCTTCATCCCACCACTGCAGCTGCTAAAACCTTGGACTTGCACCCGTAGAATGACCCAGACCTCTATGGGATCTCTCCATGGCTGTGCCTGTTGACTACACTTGGCCTCTCCCACTTCTTTAGTGACAATACTGGGAGCATCTTATTGCCAGCTCACATCAGGGCCAGACTTCTAAAGGAGATGATGGGATTTCCCTGTGCCACCCAGTTCTCAGAGGCATGGTGAGCTCCCAGGTTACTTCAATACAGCCAAGTGTTTACTTTCCATTTCCAACATTGGTTCAGCTTGGGCCCATCTGTAATGGGGAAGACCCCTAATCAATACCTTCCCCAGCTGTCCCAACCCATCCATTGCAGGCCACCTCTGTACATGGGCTATCTCTGAGCCAATGCAGGAATGGGAGCTTGGTGTGTGTCACCTCTTCTCTGTGGGGTTTTGGACATCTGGAACTTTACAGAGCAGGGCTGTGTTGGCTGACCCTGCCCCATCTGAATCCATCAGGTATGCCCTGGCCTCTCTTGGGAGGCTGTAAGGGGAACAAGAAGGCATAATGAGGGTAGGACACAGCTACCTGAGTTTTATTAGGTTTAATTGTCCCTATTTTATTATAAGTGAATGCATAAAGAATGTTAATTGACTCGATTTCAAACACCCAGAGCAAACGAGCCGCTCGATAGAGACAAGCTGGGAAGGGAGCGACTCAGGCTGTCAGCTCCCCGGGCCTTTCCTGAATCCTCCCTCCTGTACCCACCAGGCGAGCACAGGAAATTTGTTCATTTATTGCTGCTTAATAATACATACTCATGCAGTGTGTGTCCCGAGCTGTTTGCATTGTCAAGCCATGTGCATTGATGTGGAAGCTCTGCTTTCCCCCGTGCTGCTGCTGGTGTCGTCTCCGAGCGTTTGCTAACGACGACGTGACGGAGCGAAGGCAGAGATGCAGCAGAATTGAAAAGTGACTGGGGGAGCCCAACCAGGGCTCTCTGTCACTGTCCCAGGAATTGCTGGACTGTATTAATTGAGCATCTATCAGGGACATGCACAGTAGTAGGTCCTCTCCCTCTAATTAAAGCAGCCACGTTGGCTTTGTTTTGAAGGCCGGCCAAATTTCACTTCAGTGATTTCCAGGATGATTGTCCTAGTGGCAGTCTCATCTCCCATGAAGAATTGTCCTTGTCTCAGTTTAGCCATCTCCAAAAAATAATCAGCTTAAAACAGAAGAAAGTGCTACATCAGATAAATAGAACACTCCTTGAATTTCATTTTCCTTTTTCCAGCCAGCTCCTTTTGATCTGCTGTGCTGCCACAGATACACAGGGATATGGAAAAATCTTTCCCTGGATTGCCAACACTGTCTCAACAACTCCCCACTGGATCTGTGTCTCTTGGCATCTTCTGAACTTGGGGGCCAGGCTTGTAGGTGGATTTTAAAGGACAGAAGGTCTGCTCCCTTATCTTATGAATGTGATTCTTTCTTCCCATAAAATTCTTTCACATTCCCATGAATGTGATTCTTTCTTGTGTTTCCCATGGGAGTTGCTTGCAATCCATGTTTCCAGTGATGAGCAGAGCTCAATGTCGTGTCTCTTCACAAGATTTCTCCCAGGCCCAGTTACTTGCTTAATTACTTGGAAGACCTCTTCTACCACCCTGGTGAGGACACTGCTGGTGAGTCTCCTCTGCACACAGCTCCTGGCCAGGCAGCTCAACAGGTGCTGCATGCCTGCTCATGGGACACAGCTTGGGATGTGAGTGCAGATATGGGAGCATCCCTCAGCATCCCCAGGTGCACCCTCCTTGGCACTAAATTATCTGTAAGGAACCTTGCTCATCATCAAGGATGGATTGCCCACTGGACCTTCCTCATCCACTCACTAGAGATGGGCACTTTGCAAGGGAACAGTGTGAAAATCGCCACAGGACAAGAGCCCAATCCCACATTTCCTACATCCCAGCCCAGCAGGCATCAGCACCCTCTCCACACTGGTGTTCCCTCCCACTGCAATCAGCACCCAGCTATGCCTCCAGTCCTGGAGCATCTTCTTCAGCAGCCAGAAGAGGGTGGCATCAATCCCTGCCTGTTTTGTAAAGCAAGGATGGAGTTTTCTCTTGGCCATTTGCTAAACAGCTGGAGTGCTCCCTGTATCCAAGGAAACCTGCCTTAACCTGCTGCTTACAGGGAGGCTTCAGTTGGGCAAGTTTCTCTTGGCTCCCAGCACTCCTGGGTTAAGCTTTCAGGATGTCTGTGAGGTGACATCTGCTTTTTCTTGCCCTCCCAACCTGTTGTGCTCCCCACTTTGGAAACGGAGCCTGTGTAGAACAGAATGGGAAAACCCCTGCTTTCCTCATTTTTTTTGCCACTTAGCTGAAGTTTCACAGAAACGGAGGCAGAGCCTGGAGGCTGTTTCTCCGCTTCTATTTCATTTTCCTTTCTTCTTCTTCCCCACTCCCAACACTTCCAGTGGGCGAAGTGCAGTGTAACCACCCACCACAGAGATGCTCTGTGCTGCATCTTCAGCTGGGGTCAGGTGTGGGAGCTGAGCATCACCGGGAGAGATGTGCATGAGAACTTGGGAGGAGGTGGAAAGAATTAAAATCCAGGAACTCTGAAGAGGCTGGGAGAAACCTGTGACATTGGAGGTGTCTGTGGCTGTATCTGGGACCTTCCACCTCTCTCCCAAAGCAGGAAAGCTTGCAGGCAGCAGAAAGCAGGCAATGCTCTCAGGTTTCTCTGGACCCTTTCTCTTCTACTGGCCTATGTTTACTCTCCAGATGTGATTGTCAGCAGCTCCTTGTCCTGCCAAGCCACTGCTGTAGCCCTGATGCTCCAGAGGGCAGATCTCTGCCTTGCCCTGCAGC
>VXBC01010008.1:2347958-2358676 GCA_013399945.1 Ploceus nigricollis | reverse complement strand
CCCATCCCATCCCATCCCATCCCATCCCATCCCATCCCATGTGGTGCTGTCAGCACCCCACACCCTGCATCCCTGCCCCTCCTGCTTTGTTCCTGCTGTCCCTTCTCCTCTCTCAAAGCAGCACTGATCCCAGTTCTCCTTCAGAAACCTCGCAGTCAAAAAATTCCCCTTTTCCTTCCCCATCTCTCCTGCTTGGCATCTGGGTGCAGCAGGAGGGTAGGAGAAAACCATAGCCCTGTGGGGTAGATCAGAGCAGCTGTGAGCTCATCCTGGGGCTGCAGGGGTGGGAGAAGGTGGGCAAAGCCCAAGAACAAACCATGGGGGTTTTGCCAAAGACAATTTGGGCAGAGAAAGGGATGGAGGCCAAACTGGGTTTTTCCAGGTTTAGGAGCAACATGCTGAGGAGAGCAAGGAGGAAAGAACTTCTGTCCCCTCCCTGTGCCCATCCAGCTTGGCCACCCCAGTCCCAGACAGACGCTGGGATCTCACTCCCTGCCCTGGTGCCGGCGGGCACGGCTCTGGTGCCTCGTTTGGCTCTGGTGCCGTCTCGCTTTACACCGGCACATCCCGTTAGTGCATCCCCGAGCAGCTCCGGGAGCGCAAATGGCGCTGTGGGAGCTGCAGGCTGCTCCTCTCCCTCCAGCACACCCACAGCGATGGTGCAGTAATGGCTGGGCTGTGCTAAAAGCCTTTTCCTGCCCGCGCTGGAGCGGGGCCGGCGCTTTCCCAGAGCCGGGTTAATGCAGCGGCAGCTCCGGAGGCGCGGCCCGAAGCGGGGTTAACGCAGCGCTCCCCCCGCAGCTCCCCACGCTGCCGGGAGGTTAAACCCTGCCTTGGCCTCGCAGGAGCTGCTTGCTCTTCAAGCCAAGGCGAGGGTGCCAAGGCTTCCCGCTCTCAGGTTAAGCATTTCTTTGGCTTTCCCTAAGGTGGCAGCGCCAGTCCCGGCACTGCAGCATCCTCCCGCAACCCACTCCTTCAGCTCCGAGCTGTCCCCTGCCTCCCAAAGCATTGTTTCGTGGCTCGGGCTCCATCTGCAGCATCCCGCAGCCCCACCTGTCCTCAGGTGGCTGCTGGGGGACCCAGGGTACCGCGACACTGGTGACTACGATCCGCCACCGGTGGCAACAGTGATACCCACACAGCCCCAGGGAGGAGGATGCAGTAGGGAACTGGCAGTGAGGAACAGCTTGAAGACAGGCTTGGGAGGGTTGACCAGCTTCCAGGGTCTGGTCAACAGGAGGAGAGATGCTGGAGAGGCATAGAAAGCTGGAAAAAACTTATCTCGGTTTTCCACCAATACAGAGAAACAGACATTATTGCTTCCTGTTGGTGTGGAGAAGTTTTAAAGGGTGATAAGAGGGTGTCAGGAAGCCTCGAAGGCAAAGGAAGGACACGTTGCATGGCAGCCTGGTGTTTTCACTCCTGGTTTGCAAGATCTGTCCTCAGCATTGCCTGTGCAGTGCAGTTTGACTCAGGGCTGGCCAAGGGAACGTGTCCTGCAGGGGCAGAGCCTGGCCATGGCAGCGGGCAGGCTCCTTCACCCGGGGAGCCCCACTGCCACCCTGTACCCCTGAAGCTGCTGGGATGCCCCTTGGGGTCTCCTCCACCTGTAGCAAAGACCCAACCTCTTTCAGAGGTTTCAGTGTGCAGTCTGTGGACTGATTGCTGACTATGTGATCCTCCAGCCTTCCAGGGCATGGTGGCCAAAGCAGGTTAAAAACTATCTGGTTGGCAAAAATACCCTGTAATTTCCTCTCTCTCTGATCACGAAGTGCCCCCTTAGGAATGCCAGACAGCCCTGGGCTGCAGGCACAGATTTGGATTTACTTCTGTTGCTCAGACCAAACAGCTGCTGAGGGCGTCAGTTATACAGACATGATGATGTTGTCACTTTATGTATCATTTTTATTTCATTGCTCTCCAATGTTTGTAATACCCCGGAGCTCAGAAGCTTAAATAACAGCTCTCCCCATATTGATTTTATCCTTCGCCATTTGGCACTCATTCATTCCTTTCCCTTTGAGTTCCTAATAATCAGGATTTCAACTGAGCAGCATCCCTCTCCTTGCCTGGGCAGTGGCTGTGGCCAGCCAGAGATGGCAGGGGAAGGGATGGGAGCAGGACAGTAATTTTCTCCAGAGATGAGGCTGATGCATGTGTGATGCTGCATTGCCTCTCGGACTGCTCCTTACCAGAGAAATAAAGTTAGCACCATGAACAATGTTTTCACTCAGCTGCAATAACCCTGAAGGGAGTTGTGTTTAGGAGCAGCCCCCTTTGGCAGGATTTTAGAGATGGAGCAAAGAACCTGATGGTGCTGAAGGGATTATTCTATAATAACATAAGTATTTTCATCCCAATGCAAACTGTGAAGTGACCATGCACTCTTCATGTGTTTTCCCTGCATGGAGGTTTGCTGGTTGCTCAGTCTTGGGCTTCTGTGTCTGAGCCATGGAACCTGGACTTTGGACCTTGCAAAACCTTGTTTTCCTGCTGTTTTGACTGGGATGTGGTGGTGTCTCTTGTGGCAGGACTGGTGAGAGGAGGAGCTCTCTTCTTGCCAGTGTTAACAAGCAATAGGTGGAAATATTTATCATAACTTGGTTAGATGCTCTGACACATCACTGCAGGAGGTGAGAGGGTGAGGGGAACCCTGCAGCACAATGGAACAGCTGCTGCTGAATCTGCCTGCTCAGCACAGCCAGGTCTGTGCACAGACAGGTCAGACTGGCACAGCCTGGTCTGCAGGCTCAGCTTATCTGTTTGATTGTAGAAATTCCATTTGAATAATCTGCACATGAGATGGCTGCTGGACCCACCTCTGTCGTGGTGAGAAACAGAGGTCTCCATCAAGATGCTCCTCATCACAGCACCAGGAAGGACCTGGTGTCATTTCAGGGCTCCTTGGTCATTTCACCTGTAGGGGCCATCTCCAGATTTCAGCTGTGTGCAATGTTCTGTGTATTTGAAAAAATAAAGCCAACCTTTAATATTTAATCAGTCATTAATCACTTTTATTTATTTTACTCACCTGAACTGCATCACAAGTGTTTCACTGATAGTTATTCATTGCTGAAGCTCTTTGCTGGGGGGAAACTCTCCATTGTTTGAAGAGAGGGACCAAATCAGCTCTGCCTGGGAGACGTCTGTCTCTAGCTCTCTGCAGGGCTTTCCCAGAGCCTCCCCAGCTCCCTGGGAGGAGCATGGCTGGCAGGGCTCTGGTTAATGCTGCTGCTGGGTCCACTGGTGATGTGCTTGGCTATCACAAACCACAGCCTTGCCTGGCAGGGGCAGCGGGTGCTGAGCAGGGGAAGGGGGAATGGGAAGATGGGCCCTGGGGACCCCATCCCGCTGAGGAGGTGGGTTGTGTTTCACATTAGCTGATGCTCCTGTGTGGTTTCCAGCACTAGCCCAAATGCAGAAGCTTGTGGCAAGCAAGCTTGGATGTGCTGCAGGCACAAATCATGTCAACCTTTCTCTGGAAGGATGGGGAGCGCCTCTTTTCAGACTGGTGGGGTGATGGGGGAGTTGCTCAGTGCTGAGAAGTGCTCAGCCATGGGCTGAAAGGTGTGGGCACTTACCCCTTTCAGATTTACCTGCACTGAGATCTCAGGCTTTGGCTTTTCCCTGCTGGTATTAGATGCGTCAGAGCAGGGGTGATTCAGGTGCCAGCATGAAGAACAATATGACAGGGGTGCTCAGATGTCTTCAGGATTTGCTGGTGTCCTCCACTGTTTTCCTGCCCTGCAGTGTGTCCCAGATGAGCATGGGGACCTCGAGTTTGACCTTGCTGGTGCCTGTCACCAAGCAAAATAACACAAGAGATCATTGCAATTATTTGGCGTGCTGCTGCAAATGCCTGCAGCCCTCTTTTCCTTGGCCCCCTATGGTTCCCCCAGCTGGCTGCTTCCCACATATGTCCCTAATCCTGCAACTTGCCTGCCCTCCTCCTCTTGATCCTCCATTTTCCTCCCTAATCCACACCTCATCCTCCTGCAGCCTCACTGCAGGCCCCCCACCTTTGTTCACCCCACACACTCGCCTTGCAAGGTTAAAATAAGCTCTACCTGGAGTGTGTTCAAAGGCTAATGTACATCCTCCCTTAATTATTGATCTGTTTATTGCAGACACTTTGGCAGGACCTGGCCACAGCTCACACACCAGGCTCCTGCCCTCGGTTCCCCTTGTGGCTCACGGGGGCTGAGGGCAGTGTTGGGGGGGTTGACCTGGGGACCTGATGCCCCACCTTGAGGACAATCCCACCAACACCCCTGTGTGCCCCAGGGTCTCCCAGGCTAACCTCTTCAGCCCAGTCCCCTGGGAACAATAAAGGGCGTTCCTGTGGAGCCCCCCTCCAAGCCCCTCTTTCTCCCCAGGTGAGCAGAGCTCGTGAGAGCTCTTTCCCCCACAGCAAGGCCCCCTCCTGTAAGGTGCTGTCAGCCCCCAGTGTGTGCCAGGAAGTCTGGCACAGGGGATCAAAGCACAGTGATGCCACTGAGCCCCAGCTGCTGCCATCCCCGGCAGGGAGAGAGGAGATGCTGCATTAGTGGGGTTGTTAACGATTCTGCAATGCCCATGTCGGGAAACAAGTGTGGCAGTGCCCAGAGAGGAGGGCTCAGAGGCACAGTCCTGCTGCTGGGGCTGCTGCCAGCCTGTCACCTTCTGCTCCAGCAGCTCCAGCTTTCAGGTGATGCTGGAGAGGCATCAAAGTAGGAAAAGACAGATGCCACCAGCTGCTGAGGGAGAGCAGCCTGTGTTTGCTTGCTTTTCTCCAGAGTGAGGTGAGGTGGGCCAGAGTCCTTCTTGCTCAGCCCAGGGCTGCTGGCCAAGCCAGGATTTGTGAGTCCTGGTTCCTTTGGGTTTGGCATGGTCACTTCTCCCTGCATGGTGGGTTGGGAGTGGGACCAGATGTTTCACTTGCACTCATTATGGGATGAGGGGACATTTAAAGTGATTCAAGGTTTCCTGAATCCTCTGATGGACCAAACAACCATTTCAAACAGCTGTTGCCCCAGCTCATCTTTGGGCTGAGAGGCATAGCAGAGAATTTTGAAATGGTGCCTCTTTGGGGCCACAGCCATCTCCCCAGTCAGCTGTGGGGGCTGCAAGTCCCTCATTCCCCTGATGCTAAGGAAGGATATTAGGTAAAAGCTTCCTTCCCTACCCTGCTGTAGATAATAGCCCTAACCCTAACTTCACCAGATTTATTGGGGAAAGCAGCACCCTACAAAAAGATTTTGGTAAATCATTTTATGAAGAGTTGTATTATATCAGTTTCTTCTCTGCTTAACCCTGCTCTGGCACCCAACAAACTCCCCAGGAAAAGTTCAGTGACAGACTTGGAGGCATAAACAGGCTGGGGGGCTTATTTGAAAGCAATTTAGCTTCCTCACAAGGGTGGATGGGGATATGGAACATGTTTCTCTGCCCCTGTGCAGGGAAGAGCTCAGGGCAAGGAGGAATTGATTCTCCAGTGAGCTGTGATTCAACCTGGAGGCTTGGTAGGGGCCCAAATGAGCACTGTTACCTCTCGGATGAGGTGTGTGTCATGGACACGCATGGACACTATTCCTTTTGTACAGTTTCCTCCCCAGCATGCCAGCATCAGCCTAAATTTCCATGAACCAGGCAGTGGTTCTCGAGGGAAGGTGCCTGGCTGGAGGATTGGGATACTTGGATGGAACCTCACAGTGCAAGGGAACAGGACTTGGCATGGATGTAGCTCTTCCTGTTCTTAAAAACATGCTTGAAAAAAAGCTGAAGGTTTGTGGCCTAATTAATCAATTGATTTTGATTAATTTTAAAACCTAGAGCAATTTTTCTTACACCGAGGTCCTGCACTGTGGGGTGTTTCAGGCACTCTGTGACCCCACTGCAGTCCCAAATACTCCACTTGTCTGTTAAGAGACCGGTTTAGGAATGTGGGATTTTTGAACGAGCAGATTTGATTTGGGGAAAATCATGGGGAAACATGATGGATGCTTCTGCTCCTTTGTCCTGGCAAGGGTTGTGTCTTTGCCTGCGTGTCCCAACCCCTCACATCACGAATTTCCTGAGTGGTGCCCACAGGCGAGTGGCTCTGAGCGTGTAAAATGCCCCGAGAGGGCTGCAGATGGCAGGACATCAGAGCAACAATGCCGGGACTGTAATTCCCCTTATCTGCCTGCAGCATGGCCATCTCAAGTGCCTCCTGGGACTCCTTTGCGGCTCCCTCCCCAGCTCCTCTCCCAGCAGCTGCCCTCAGGCTTTGCAGCCTGGCCCCTGCTTCCCCATCCCAGTCTCAGAATTCTCCTCTTTCCTCCGGCTGGAGAGGGACTGGCTCTGCCGAGCATTGCTGCCAGATCAAAGCACTGCCTTGATTCCTTGATGGCAGCTATAATCTGCTCCACGTTATTCTTTTTCCTATTCCTTGGGCTTTCTAAGACCTTCATTTCAGTCTTTTTTTTAAAAAAAAAAATTAATTGCAGACATCCTCCCCGGACCACGTCTCGGACATTGCAGCCATGACCAGCCCTTTTCCCTGGCTGGGCACGTTAATTCAGGAGCTGCCCAGGTGGGAGACTGGTTCAGGTCCCAACACTGAATGCAAGCACAGCAGTATTTGTTATCTTCGTGACAGAGCTGTTTCTTTAGACCTCACTTGAATATGTTTTCTCCTGATTTTTCGTTCCTGATAATTTGAGCAAACAGTTCTCAGTCAGATGCTTTTCCCTACACTTTGTTATCAGCCTTGTAGAGTTTAAGGACAGGACATCAGCTGGAATGGCTTCATCCTGCCCTTGTCCCCACATGTCCACAGCATGGTCAAGGTCAACCCAAGCTTGGATCTACTAACCACAGGCTGCTCTCCAGTGATGTCCCTGAGCTGAGACCTTCACTGTTCAGCACACAGCTGTCACTGCCCAAAAAATGATTGTCCCACACACCTTTCCTTGGCCCCCGTCCTGCTGCCCTTCCTGCAGGTTCCCAGGGCCATGCTGACCCAAGTTCAGGATGTGACCTTCCCTGCTGCACAGGGGTCCTCCTGCCAAGCACTTGCAAAGCAATGCAGACATCAGATCAAAAGATGCTTCCAAGCACTTCCCAGGGTGGTGGGAACAAGGAGCTCTGCTTCAGGGAGCAGCACTTTTGATGCTTGTGTGCCTGCACAGCTCAGGTGAGAGGCAAGTGCCTCTTGGCTCTGCAGGGGCTGATATTTTCCTCCTGCAGCCCATCTCAGTGATGCCATGGTGGATGCTGTGCCCTCAAAGCAACCCTGACATCCCTCCCTGAAAGCTGGCACTAGCACCTGGGCATTTACTCTGCAAGCTGGACCCTCTCCAGCGTGTAGCTTTTGGGGTCTCTCTGCAAAGGGGCTCATGAGCCTGCAGGTGGATTCCCACGGCAGAGCATAAAGCCCTTTTCCCTGCCTCTCCCGTCAGAGCTCACACCCCGCTGCCCGAGCAGCTCTGCCTGCCCGGGGCTGGCTGCCTGGCAGAGGTGTGCAAAGTGGTCCTGCTGTTGGCAGATCTGCAGATCCTTCTGGACGGGAGGGGGGCTAGGAAAATGTCAGCTCATCATTTTCAGAGCGGGAGTGGTGTTCTGGTAAGAGGGAGCGGGGCGGCGCGGGCTCGGCGCGGGGCTGCTGGATCGATACGGAGATCAGAGGCTCGAGTGGATGTCGGAGCTTGTGATGACTGAGCAGATATCGGACCACGGATCTCTCTCTGGTCGTGCCCCCAGGGGCCGTGGTGTTTGCAGGCCTCAGGAGGCAAGCAGTGCATTGGGCAGCCTTTACCTGGGATGCGGGGTGGCAAGGGGAAAATTGTCCCCAGGGGACAGCCAGCCTGAGAGGGAGAGGTTAAAGGCAGCTCTGTAGGTGGGAAGAATAGAACCAAAAACCAAACAGCTGCCTTCAGCTCTGTCTGTGGTCAGGAGCTCCTCAGGCACTTCCTAGCCCTGCTCTTTTGTCTGGGATGAGTGTTTCAGTAGCAACTTGTCCCCATGCAGAGGGCAGCTGGGATGGGGCAGACGGGGAGCTCTCTGCAGAGGAACTTGGCTTTAGTTTTGGCCAAGTGCATCCCATGAAATTTCCAGAGGCTCCCAAGGGCCAGAGGAAAGCCAGCCCCTGAGCCCCTGTGGGGCAAAGTTCTCACAGGAAGCACTGATTTCATTCTTCATGGAGATGCTTCTTGAAAGAGCAATTTGCCAGCATCCCTCACAGCAATAACGGCAAGGCCTCTGCTCCAGATACCATCTCTGTGCTCTGACAGCCCCATCACTCATGCCCTGCTCCTGCCTCCCTCTTCCACAGGGACAGGAGT
This sequence comes from Ploceus nigricollis, assembly GCA_013399945.1. Lineage (NCBI taxonomy): Eukaryota > Metazoa > Chordata > Aves > Passeriformes > Ploceidae > Ploceus > Ploceus nigricollis. The sequence continues at coordinate 2,350,373 of VXBC01010008.1, read as the reverse complement.
GAGGGATGGAGGCAGGGTTGGAGCAGCAATGACGTGTTCCCACCACGGGCAGCTCCCAACTATCCCCGTCCTCTTTTGGGTCTGGGTGTGCAAATGGCAGCGCTGCCCTTGCTGGGCAGAAACTCCTCTCTGTCCCTGCACAGGTGAGGGATGCTGGCTTTGAGCAGGGGAAGCAGGACTCAGCTCTGGTGCTGGGTGAAGGGTGGTGGCTCATCTTCCCCCTGTGGCAGGGACTTTGCTGTCACTGCAGTCTCTTCTTCCAGATTCTCACCAATCCCCCTGGCAGCCAGCAAGAATGAACAACCCCTCAGTTTCTCCCTCCTGCCTACCTTCCAGGGTGCCCTCGGGCACCCTGCTGGGTGCTCTGCTCGTCCCATTCCCCTGCTTTGCCCGGCCACGTTTCCTCTGTGAGAGCAGATTTATCAATTAGTGGCAGAGGAGGACATGGCTTGGCACAAACCCTTCTCATCAGCTGCTGAAGCAGGGCCTGCCTGACACCAGGTGGCAGAGTGGGGTGGGAAAGTCACGGGGGTGGCTGGGCTCCCGTGTCCCCCACACTCAGGACAGCCAACCTGAGACCTCCCCAGCATTCCATGGGTTAAACTTTGGCTTTGCAAGCAGAGGGCAAGGCTGGTCACTAGATTGCAGGGGACCTGAAAACCTCTCTGACTGTGTTTGTGCTTTGTTAGCAGCTGTACTCTGCTCCAGGCCAAGGGGTGACCTTGAGGGACAGAGGGACAGGGTGCTCATGTGTGCAGCCCCGGCCAAGCAGTGCCACCCTGGCACCTCCAGGTGACAGCACTTCCTCCAGGTGACAGTGGCTTCCTCCAGGTCCCAGTGCTGATCTGCCCAGAAGAGAGCCTGGCTGTGTTGCAGGACTGCAGTGGGTGCCCAAGGTGGGTGTGTGCCCCCTGAATGTGTCCCCACCTGTGACTTTACCCTGTGATGACATGCCAGGGTCTGCTGATGGCCTCACACTGGTTTTATGTGGGATGGTGTGATTGATGTCAAGTGCCACAAAGAGTCTGTGACCTCGCACCAGCTCCAGCATAAAAGGAAGCCCTGGTGTCATCCTGGGCTCTGGTTTTGGGGGCAGTGTGACATCCTTGATGATGCTGGGGGATGAGCCCACATGCTGACTGGGCATTGTGGGGTGCCTGGTGGTCCCCATGGGCTGGAGAGTATGACATGGTGCCTTCCATCAGTGTCTTCTGCTGTCTGGTCACAGGGCTGAGCCACAAGAATGGCATCAGGTGGGGAAACTGAGGCAGAGAGCAGGAAATATGCCTGGGTGTTTTCCTCTCTGGTGTTCTGGATGGGAGATGCTTCTCATGGGAGTGGGAATCTACAGAATTCTCCCCTGTGCTCCTCTTTCTTGCAGTGCCAGGCACTCCAGTGACCTCTTTTGCTCCAGGTGTTTCGCTTTGGTAATTCAGAAGAGGTGGAGCTCAGGGAGAAAAAAGCCCTCCCACCTTGATATTTCTTCTCTAGCTCAATGCACCTGCTTCCCCTAGGAGCCCTGGCAGGAGCAGCACTGGTGAAACTGCCTGGCACCCCAGAAGACGCCTTGGGAGCAGGACTGACACCCTGGAATGAGCACCTCCTTGCACATCACTGCCATTCCCGGGGCTTCTGATGTGGCTGGGCAGCAATGGGGAGGAGTTGCCCAAGCAGGAGCCCTGCCCGTGTCCCACTGGCACAGGCTCCCTGCAGGGGGCCATGGGTACATGAATCCAGCTGCAAATCCTCTCAGTGTGGTGGAGTTTTTTCCCTCTTTCCCTCCAAATCCCGTTGCCCCTTCCAGAGCAGGATGGTTCTGGGTGTGTAACAGAGTCTGAAGGTGTTGGCTCAGCCAGTGCTGTCTCTCCTCCTTGTGCAAAGCCCTGTGCTGGCAGAAGTAGACCCTTGAAATATGTGGAGTCCTACACCTGTAATTCCTCCCCTTGCCCGTGCTCCTGCCTGCAGCACCATCCCTTTATTGCTGTGTCTCTGTGCAGAGGAGCAGAGACATGAAACTATTGGGGAGAGGAGAGGGGAAAAAAAAAAAAAAAAAGGCATGCAGAAAAGCGCTGTGGAAAAGCAGAGCAAATTAAGCAGAGCTCTGATCTGCTTGGGTTTGTGCTTGCCAAAAATGCACCATGCATCTTAATTCGCTCTGCTGTTCAGCTCGCACTCACTGCTCTCCTGATGCCATTTCGGCGCTCTGAGCTCAGCCTTTTCAACACTTCAGTCTTCCTCTTTCAGGATTTTTTTTTTTTTTGCATGTCTGATTGCAGAATCTGCTGCAGGAGGGAAGGGGGAAGCCAGGGGAGGGAGGACGGGAGCCCCGACCGTGGGTGCTCCTGCCTGCTCTTCCCGGCAGCCGGCTTGGTCCCCAATGTATTTTTTAGGGGCTGGGGGGGGGGGCGGGGGGCT